>JAXQQM020063509.1:0-55640 GCA_034641835.2 Pinus albicaulis | reverse complement strand
TAAAAACAACTATCAACACATAAAAAAAATGCCATCATATCACCCTAGAGATTTACCCTATGAAATTCCACTTTTAAAGAGCAACTTAGGAAATGCAATTTATTAAAAATATCAAGGAATTTATTAGTAAATATTGGGAAAAAAGAAAAAGAAAAAAACCATAGTTCCACCCTTCTTTTCTTTCTTATAACACTAGTATGATATGACCATAACATTACACATTAGAATGGTCGTGATCCAAATTGGATTCTTATATTTTTTTCATCCATCTCAATGCGTTCAGAGAGGAAAAATTGGAGGAATCAACTTGTAGGGTTATTTTAAGCAGGGGGTTAGAGTTTGGAGAATTAGGGTCTGAAACCTTCAAAGGCCATTTTGAGGCATTATAGGAAGTTTGATAGGGTAAAAAATCTGTTGTTTAAGTACATGAATTTCCAATGTTATTCTACACTCGTAGAACTTTCTAATAATGCAAGAATCATGTTAGTTAGAGCTTGCGCGCAAAAATTATGCCTCTTGGAAGTTTGCCTTCTAGTTTGACTCTCTTGTTTAAATGTAGGACTTTGCAATTTTATTCTACACTTATGGAACTTTATAATGATGCAAGAATAATGTCAGTAAGATTTTACGTGCAAAAATTATTCCTATTGAAATTTGACCTTCTAGTTTTACCACCATGGTTAAAGAGGATGCCACATCAACACTCATTACTTATGCAAAAGGGGCTAGCCTCATATGGACTGTGAAGATAACTCTAGAAGTTTTTAAATCTATTTGAGAGTTAAAGGAAACAAATGTGGCCCCTAGTTGGTTATTAGGCTATGTTAACACTTGGCCATTAGGAGGAGAAGGGTTTCCATTTTGTTTGATTGTATTTTGTTCCATAATAAAGCAAAGAAACTAGAAGTCGAATTGAGAGAGCATAACAAAGGGAGTTAGTGTTTTGTAGTACTCCAACATGCCACTAGTCTCAGGTAACTCCATATAGGGCCTTCTCCTTTGTACTATCATTTTTTCATTCCAAAGAGAAAAGAGAGTAGAGTAGCCTCACATTTTAGTTAATTTTTCTCCCATAAGGTTTTCCTAAAGAAAATATTGTGTTCATAGTGGATGGTGTGTGAATGTATTTATTGTTCTCCTTTTTTTGCATTTTATATATTTCATGCATAAGAAGAAATTCACTAATTAACAAATTTTGAATTTAAAGGAATTTAACCTTTGTAGTATATGTTTTATTTTATTTTATTAGATCCATTGTAATAAATCATCTAATGAAGTATCCATGAAAATTTACAAATGGG
Source organism: Pinus albicaulis (assembly GCA_034641835.2). Taxonomy (NCBI): domain Eukaryota; kingdom Viridiplantae; phylum Streptophyta; class Pinopsida; order Pinales; family Pinaceae; genus Pinus; species Pinus albicaulis. The sequence goes on along the minus strand of JAXQQM020063509.1, from coordinate 54,339 downwards.
GTTAACTTAAAGTGCAAGGGAATAATAAAATGGAAAGAGTTTTCATAATAAAAAGATTTGTAACGTCACATGGAAATTAGTACAAGCCAAAGGCACTTTAAAAACGTGATATCAAAATCACCAATGGTGTTATCTGTGGAACATGATTAAAATTAGGTGCATTCTATGATCTATTATGGATGAGTTTTGTGGCCATAGGAAAATAATAAAGAACAATATTAATAATAAATAAATCATAAATATCTTCTTACAGGGAATTGAGAGTTGTGCGGCTAAGGGTTTCTAGGCTTTACAAACTTTTCAGAATGGTAGAAAGAGGAAGTGGATTTAGACACAAAGTAGAAAAGGGAGGTGGATTTAGATGTGGATCTGGTTGAGGTCAATGTAGTGGAAGGAATGGGGAATGTTGAGGCAATTGGATCAAGGAAGTTATGATGTTTTGGTCCACGTAACTACAACCGAGAAATGAGAAAATGGTTTAATTCAAAGCATTCATTGTTGAGGGAGATGACAATGGCCATGTAGGGCTTGGGTTCAAGTGAAACAAGGATGTATCCATGACCATCCTAGCCTCCTATAGAGACATTAAAAGTGTATTTCACATAAATGGAAAGGATTTATCCCTCAAGATATCCCAAGATGAAATTGCAGCTTAAGATACCTTGCAAATTTTGGTCTTTGTTAGATCAATCTATGGTGAGACTCTTTGCATTAAGGTGAAAGTATCAAAGTCGGTATCTATCTTGGCTATATGAATCCAAGAAAGCAAAGGAATCCCTATCAACTTTATGCGACTATTTCCCGATGAATGGAAACTTTAGGTGGGAATATACTCATTGGTTATGGAATTATTTAGGATGCTTCATTATCTCTTATTGCAAGCTTAAATGATGGTGCCATAACCAAGAGTGCACCTTCTACTTCTACGTCAAATTCCTTCAAGGATGCCCTCAAGCCAAGGCCCAATACTTCAAATCATAAATGACTCTCAGGAACTGCATTCATTATGGATTCGACAGATGATATCCTAGTTATTAAAATAGATCACCCTATCTTGTATGAATCCACAAGGATTTTTGGCTCCGTGCTGCTATTTTCCGATTTAACAGGTTTTAGCCATTGGCATCCGTACTTTAGAATTGGGTACATCAAACCTGGACATTAAAAGTAGAATTTTTATTTTGTTCAAAAGGTTTCTTTGTGGTGAAATTTAAGAATTAGCAGGATCATGATAGGGATTTTCATGAAGGACCCTAGTTTTTGGGTCAAGTTAGGCTTTGCATGAAGCCTTATTTTAATTGTATTAACCCTCTTTTCCTGCCATCTCTACCCATGCCCATTTGGGTTAGGCTCATAAATATGCCCCTTCATCTACTTCATCAAGATATTTTAGCTGATATGGGTAACCTAATAAATCGCTTCATTAAGGAAAATACAAAAAGTTTGGAGAAGGGTATTGTTACATTCGCCCACATATGTGTTGGAATAAATCTCACAAATGTGTTGCGGGATAAAATTATTCTTCATTGGAAAGGCCTAAGTTTTACGCAACCATTGGATTATGATAATATGGCTTTCCATTGTAGACTTTGTCAGTAGCCAAGACATCTGCATAATGTATGCCCTTTTTCTCAAGAGTGCTCCCCTCCTTTGGTTTCCAAGAATAAACCTCGAGGATGGAATTACCCAAAGTTTCGAAGGATTTTACGAAATATACACTGAACCACCAAGATAACTCTCTACACAAAAAAACTCTTCAGGTAAATCAAGTCCTTCAACTTTAGCTCAACCACATGCAACGCCATCATGTTCTTCGAATATTAGGGTCCACCCCTCGAATGAAGCTAGAGGAGACACAACTATGTTTTTAGCTTCATTAACAAGCATACACAAATGTTTCCATGAATCAAATCACTCAGATGGTGATAAAGAAGCAAATAAAAAATACATACCCCCCAAAATTGGATTTGGCTCGATAAAACACACTTATTATACCATCTTCATCAGTTCTTGAAAACCCCTCAAGATGGATAAATGTCCAAAAGAGGAAAGGAAAAAAAGATCCTCAGATGGCTCCATGATCATTCCTGGGTTCATCACCCAAAATAGAAGGAATGTATGGGTTAGGTAGTAAGTACACAAAGGTAGTGAATGGATTGTTATGTGTTGTGTTACCAATTTTGGAAAGATTAATGTAATTGATATTTTAAGGTAATACAAATTAACTTACCAAAAAAAACATCAGTATGTCCATTTTAAATGTGAATTTTTAATTACCTCAAGGCTTGCACCTCAATTTATTTTATATCTTTCTATGAGTCCAATGGACCTCATTAAAATGGATATAAGACGATAGAAATATTCCATTATAGTTGTGTATGCATGATGAAATATACAATATATTGTATGTATAAACATAACATTAGAAAATAAAATATAAATAAAAGAAAAGTTGAGATTCATAAGAAAAAGTGAAGAAATCTAACCATAGTAAAACAAACCACTATAATAACAATTAAATATAACATTAATGGAAAACACAAATGACACTAGGGTTTTCTCTGGTTCTCTTCTAATAGCCACCTTTGAACCACCAATCGTAGTCGTTTCCCCCAATAGGGAGCTAAGGCCTGGGGAAAGTGTGAACACGAGGACGGGGCAGATCAACAAAGTTTTTTCTCTGTGCAAAGTCGAGAAAATCGATTATAAACACACTTTCGATGTTGGCGCTGAAGGGGAACCAAAGCTACTGACCATTGTGGATTGTTTTACCCAAGGTGATGTATATAACTGACTCTGGAACATGCATCCAAAAGAAATACAACATACAACCGATATGTTGCGATGTTGATCCATATTTACATATCCACGCCAAATATACTTAGTGTTCAGATCTGCTTATCCATGTCAAATATGCTCAATGTCGATTAGGGGAGATCCAGGTAGCGAGGTTGTTTTTTCCCTCCTCGTATCTCTAGTATCACTTTAATGGTGAGATTATGGGGGCTCGTGCGGTTACATGGGGTTTGCTTGAATGTTTTCATTTTTTTTTCTTTTTTTTCTTTTCACTCAGTATAAGTTCCCACCTTACCAACCATCAATAGTATAGATAAGTAAAGGTCACACTGAACACTATTACTCAATTTTTTAATTTATTTTTACTCATAATATGAATAACTTAGTTATCATGTGATCGTGTTCCTTCATATATTTCAATATAAGAATATAACATAAGAATTCGAGGATGGCTTTCCCTCAAAACCAATTCCAAAACACATTTCTCCTCAAGTTTAAAAGAAACGTGTGCTCTTTTCATACTTGTACGTGAGCTTTAAGTAAGACTGGAAATAAATGCCACCATAATGCCATGAGCGAGCATTAACCTAGATCAACCTATTTGATCTCCTATATTATGCTAAATAAGTTCCACTTATTAACTCTTGACATCATAACCACAAAAGTATGCCACAAGAACCTAAAATATTATGCTTCTATCACAAGAATCACATATAAGGGTATGAGTATTAACCTACTTGTAACAAGATAATTGAAGGAGGAATATGCTTCTCTTCATCAGTAAATCTAATAAATATGCTATCTTTATTGATTCATCAATTAAAAATTCCCAATGGCATTACTTCAATCATGCGACTTGTATAATGAATGTCGGAGTAAGAACAACCATTGTTACAAATTCATAAGCATATTATTCTTCAAAAAATACCAAATAAAACAATGGACTTGCCAAAATTGGGCACAATAGTTGTTTTCTATAGTCATTAAAGCAAAATAATGCACCCATGAATACATGCAACTCGTATGAAACTTATTATGCTCACTTGCAAAAAATCTTACATAATTAGTCACTATAAAATTGTTTCCAATAACAACCCCCTTTTTTTATGAAAGCTTTAGATAATAAAAGTAAAAATTGTCGTATTCTCTATTCACACTTCAACAAATTATTAAATTCATTTTCACATTCAAAAACTTGCAGACATAGGAAACTACATCCATCAAATAAGATATTCAAATAAGACATTTACTCTAACAAATTATATGCACAAAGGATACATCCATTGAGGCCTTTTGACAAACACTTTGCAAGCATGAAATCTACAACCATTGAGGCCTTTTGACAAACACTTTGCAAACATGCAATCTAAGATTCTTAATCAACCTATTTAACTCATAAAAATAATAAATTAAGACGTCAAATGTTGGCATATGAGAATAAGGACTAATTCATCTTAATCCTTCACCGAAAACTTGACAATAAGGATACAGTTGGCAGCAAAAATATGCAAAATTGCCTCGATTTACGATCTAGGTTTTGAAAAGTGTGCTTTTTGGAATAAAATGGGGGGTTACAGGGCGATATGGCACAGATTCCCCTTGATGTCAGGCTTAATCGCATCCAATATGCCTAGGGATGCAATTATTTAAAACAACAAAAAATTGGATCCATAATGTTTCATTTACCACTTTTTTCAAACACATGGAATGCAAACTTTCATCTAGCTCTACATGAGGAAAGACAACCCAAAATTATGCTACTAAGAGTTTTTCATTGAATTTACACATTTCTAAATCCACCATATGAGTTCTTGAAACATTTTAAAACCTGCAAGCTACTTCCTTTGGCATAATTTGACAAGCTTATTGCAGCCATTGCTACAATTTGACAAACACATGGCAACCCTTAATGCTACAACCATTAAGGCTTTCTGTCAAAATTATAACAGTAATATACCAAAAACTTGAATCATGAAACATTGAATTATTAATAAGAATAAGACATAAGCCATAACCGAAAATTTTGTCAAACATACCTCAAGCCTTTGATATTCCAAACCATATTTTAGCTGCCATTGTTCTTGAATTTTCTTTTAAGGGCTAATTATGTAATTCATCCAAGTATATTTGGGGTACATGTCCATTTTCTTACTTCTCTTGTGAGTTTCAAGTTAGCACTTATTCATGCATAAATATATAAATTGATAGCATTTCTCATTCGTAGATTTTGTTAAACACTTTGCAAACATACCCCGAAACACTTTCTAAAATGAATCTAATTAATTATTTCAATTAAAACAACACAAAACCATAAGTCATGAAACTCTTACCCAACCTCCTTCATAATTTTTCATTGTAATTATTGTTAGCAATATTTGGCTTTTCTTCCTCAATTTGTTGATGCGATATTCAATTCCAACTATTGAAATCATGCTCCATGTCGATTCCTTAACCAACTTATTTGAACCATCCGGTTTTCCTCCCAACCACATCCAGGAATACCTTCTCCCCCTGGGATCCCCAAGCTATATAAGCTCACAAGCAGTAACAAAATACAACAGTAGAGAGATATACAAAGAAAGCTGAGGAAGATAAGTTTCACTTCTTCTCAATACCACTCATGTTCAAATCCATTGGGTAGAGTTACTTAGTAATTTAGATTAGCATTTGGCTACACTCTAAGTCTCTCCCTCTCAAAATATTCTTCAAATCTCTCCAACTCCTTGTACAAAAATGCACCTCTTTCTCCCTCAAGCGACAATACATGAGACACATATATAGGAGGAGCAACAAATTCTTGTCATAAATGATGAGTAATATGCATGCCTTGAGAAAAAGTAACATATTCCATTTAGAGAAGTGTAGCTCATGGCATTAAGGAGAGGTATGCATGCCTTAGTTCATGAGAGTGTAACATATGAATTAAAGAGAGCGTAAGAGGAATATTTTATGACATTCTTTTAATGAGTGTAAGACAAATATGCCATGTTTTTTAAGAGTGCATAAGAGAGAGTTCAATGTATCATTAAGAGAGTGTTATGTAGAGCCATGACAATCACCTAGGAGAGGTGTGTGAAGTGATTTATGTGATGAATGTGACTTGTAATTCCTTTTAGTAATAATATCGTAATCTCATAAAAGATAATAATAATATTAAATATATTGATGATTAAGTGAATATTGAACTATTAGGATTGATTAGTGACAATTTAAGTGGTTTTCCTTCAACTATACTTGATTACCAATTGATGCAAGGTGATTTAATATATTTGGAAAGTCATACTGGTGATGCTAGACATGACTTTCTATTTTTATAAAGTCACTCCAAAATCACCATAAATAATATTTTATTAAGGAAATTCATCCTTGAGTTTCCCATGAGTGGTATTTTTCTTCCGAAAAATAGGGATTACACATCCCTATCACATGCTTCTTCGTGCCTTAGTATATGGAGGACTCCCCGCCCTGATATACTACAAGGATCCAAGATTCCATATCTTGATCTTTTAAATATTTAGGACTCCATTCCCTAATCCTTTTATTATAGATCCAAGACTCCACGTCTTTATCTTTCATGGATTTATGACTCTGCGCCCTAATTTCCATGGCTTCTCATCCACTCTTATTTGAAACTTTGCGCCTCACCTTAAGTTACTGATTGTGAGCTCACACTTGTCTGATGGTTCATTGGTATGCTCTTGTTCCAAGACCAATAATCGTGCATGACTTCCACAATCATTTTTGTTTTGAAGAAATGAGTTCCATAGCCACTTATAATTTTAACATCCTCATTTGAAAATAAACACACCCCCTACCACATCTTGCTCAATACAAGATTAAGCATATATAATCATGCAAATCATGTATCATGACTTCCACAATCATTTATAAGTTGAGGATCCCTGTTTGCAAATAATCATGTCCCCTGCCGCATCTTACTCAGTACAATATTAAGGATATATAACCATACAAATCATACAAATCATGTATCATCCATAAATCATAATTAACCATATGTTCCACATAGGCATGATCATCCATGAATCTATGTGTCTCAATCCCGGATCACCATCCATTTCATACAGCTATGTCCAAACTAGGATACCAAAAGAGAAAACATTGATAATATACACTTAACCAAAATCAGTCTTATACGGAAATAAATATTTATCATAAGCACATAGAAATCATGTGACCTAAACCAGGTCTATAGCCTACAAGCATATACATAAGTCTGACATGCATAATATTTATATAGTTGCATCAAAATCACCCTCTCCAAGTGTCATCAAATATATCTCACCAAAAAGGGACACTACACTTAGTTGCTCTCAGATCATAGTCGATCAAAATGATATAAACTCTTTTATTCCTCTATTGGGGCTGATGGGATGGTTAAAATAAACGAGCTACTCTTAACATGTCTTTAGGGGTGGTTTTGGGTTTGCATGACCATATCCACATATCTTCTCATTCTCCTGACCCCATTTCAGTGCATATCTAATAAAAAACATAGAACAGAATGAAGTTTTATGCACAAATAAAATAGGTCTACCAAATATCTATAAAAACCCTTAATGGAAAATCGTTATTGATCTAGGTCAAGGATGAGGACATAGTGGAAAACATAAAAATAAGGATATAACAATGAGTGGGGATCCCAACAGTAGAGAAAGAGATCATCTTAGAAGGAAAACTCCTAAAAGATAAGAGGACCCTTAAATAATACAAGATAAGTAGAGGCTCCTATCTTTCCCTAGAGTTAAAATTGTGTGGAGGAATATGACCTAGCCCATCACATGGAGGATCATAACCATGTCCTTCAATCTCTTACAAAGAAGCGGTCAGAGGGAGTGCAGAACATGTTAAGGTCACAACCCCTATTAGGACTTTGCTTGGGCCTTGCATAGTGGAAAATATGGAAAAACACACAAATATCAAGATCCAAAATTCACATGTAAATAAGATTTTCTCATATTTTCAGAATGAGGCAGTTATTTTTCGATGTAATGGTTTTTGGCCCAAATATAAGGACCTATAACGATGGATAGACACAAAGTGGACTGTAGAATTAGACATCTACTTGTGCTCGAAAGGTTTCTTCACCGTCCAGCCTTCCTCAAAAGAAGATTACCAAAAAAATCTAGAGAAAGGACCATGGTTTTGGGGAAGAGTCGGGTTATTCACCACTCCATAGTTCCGAGAATTTGGCCCATCAACTATGGAAGCAATTAAAATGCCCGTTTGGGTCTAGATACCTAATCTCCCACTCCCCTTTTGGCACCATAAAGTTCTTGAAAACATTGGAAACACACTAGTAGTTTTCATTGAAACAGATGATGAGAGAATAACATAGGGTCTTCTCACATATGCCTGCATTTATGTGGAAATCGTCTTCAAAAAGGGTTTTCCAAATCATATACAACTAATTAATGGACACATCAAGTGGTCACAGAGTTTATATTATGAAAACACGACCTTTATATGTCATGTATGCAACCAAACTAAACATCTTTTAGATAGTTTTCCTTTGCCCAAAAACCAACAAATAAGAGGAAAGGGTAATGACGTAAAACAAAGAACTGGAAAAACCACGAGCCCCCTCCTTCGGATGATGAAGAAGAGGTGGACCAAAGGGACCCCTCGAGCAAATAAAATGAGGTTATGAATGAAATAACAACGCCCCTCCACAGTCAACACATCTCAACAAAAAATCAGAGATGGTAGTTATAGCAACTCCTGCAGAACAAGAAACAACAACAACGAAGAATGAGGTGATACCAGGAACCAAAAGATCCCATGTATCTGAGAGCTCTGAATCATAAAAGGAGCGCACCCATGGTGTAAATCTAGGGGATCGACCTTTAGTTATCGTCCAACCTACCACAAGGGTTTGTAAGGAAGTAAAAAATAAGAAGGCGAAGAAAGGAAAAGTGGATAGTTTCTACAAGTATTCTAGCCACTAGGCAATCTTTGTTTATGTTTTTTTTTTTTTTTAATTTTTTAATGAGTCATGAGGGAATTAAGCCACCACTTTGTTGGATCTTAGTGATCCTTTATCTCTAAATACATGCTAGACATGTATCTACAAAATGTAATTTTATATCAAATGATAATAAAATTACCCTTTTTCCGAGCAAAATAAATAAATAAAAGATAACATTAAAGTAAACTTGTTAAAATACCCAAAAAAAGGGTTTATTTTTAATTTGATTAAGTACTTACCCTCTTATTGGGCTTTAGGAGAGAAAACAAGGGTTCAAATAAATGACGCGATAATGCAAAGCAAGAGAAGGAGCAACAAGACTACATTCTGCATTCCAAATGCAAAATATAAAATTGTTGAAATGAAAATAACATAAGAAAGATTTGGAAACTTGGTTCCACACTCCACATCGAATGTGGAAATATGGGATGCCAGAACTTTACCATGGGAAGTGTTATCACTACACCAGATTCCCAAGGCTAAGGGAGGAATCCCAACAGAGGTAACCACAAACCAAGCTTTTGACTTGATAGCTAGCCCTATCAAGCTAGAGAGGGCTCTCTCAAAAAGGGTCACAGTCAGGAGGGCTGGAGAAATTAGGGTTTTTAGGCTAGATATAGAGTGCAGAGGATCGTTTTGAATTGATTTGGTTGGGGAAATTAGTGGATAAAGGAATTAGGTCAAGGAAATCTAGGTGAGGGCAAATGAGTTAGGGTTGCAGGGATCGACGGGGCAAGGTAGGTACAATGCCAATCACTTGAAGATAATGGTTATGGAATGGTTTTTAAAATGTAAGAAAACTGAGAAAAGCATGAGGGATGTATTTCTCTTAGACAAAAGATAATGAACAAAATATGATCAGTTACCCAAAACAGAGCATGTGCAAGCATGTATTCTGAATTTCAAACTTGTAAAAGATCATAACATAGACATGAAAGTGAAATGAACAATATTCAAAAATATGTGACAAAAGAAGAAACTATGAAATACTTTCAATACCACAGGTATCCCATAAATGTAGCTGCAACTCCTCTTTATTAGCTTGGCCAAAATTCAGTACAAGTTCCTTTGATCAACTAGCAAAATCAAACTGATTCCAACCTCCAACATTTGAAAATGAGTAAAAAATGACAGGATATAGGCCTCAAAAAACCTCTCCCAACATCAAGGGTAGAATCCATGAGAGGAGGAGCTGATCCACTAAAGTCTGAACTGAAACCTAGAGTGTAGGGTGGTCAAAGTGACTCATCCCTAACTTTTGTGAACTGATTCATTACACCTCATTTATTTCATTTACCTAATGTATTTACCTAGTAATTAATATTAAATTCATCTTCATCATTTAAATAGTTAAATTCAACATTTCCCAAGATAAAAATCAAAACTGGAGTGAAACTCAGAAAATTTCAGAAGACTACCAAATGCACCATTTTCTTGTTAAACGTGCCCTTATCTTGTCAGATGTGTCCTCTTTGTTCAAGGCTGAATTTGGGTGCCTTCCCGGTGTCACAATTTGCTCCAAGATGGCTTGTTGGAAATCCATTCAAGTCTAGTTTCTAGAACTACCTTCAGTTTGTAAAATTAAGCCCATTATCTCTGTCAAAAATAACTTCTCCCAAGACTGGTAAATGCGTAGTGTTGAGGCAAAAATTAAGGCAGAAACATGGTTTTTTGTCTTTTTCAATGACCAGATCTCCTCCAAAAGCATAGAAAATGCATAGGGTTGATGTACTCATCAATATGAATCTATTGGTGGTGTTAATTTTTCAATTATATGCCTCAAAAAATATTGTAGCGTCCAAATTGTTGTGCGTTTAGCAATTTTACTGTGCAAAAATAAAACGCACCCTCTGTGTGAAGTACATTTTTACACACAACATTTGGAGGTCTTCCCGGGGTCAAAATTGGGCCTAGGATACCTAGGTGGAAATAATATCCTGTCTACTTTCAAAATATACATTTTTTTATGATTGGAGTTGATATTATCTATCAAAATTTGATTTTCCCAAAACTAGTCAAAACGTGTAGAATGAGGGTGCAAAAATGCAAAGTGATGTTGCAGGAAACTTTTGGAGGCCTTCATCAACTCCAAATTGAGATCATGATAGCTCATTGGAAATATATTCCAGTATAGTTGTCATTTGACATATCAAGAAAGTGCTTTGGACAATCCAGCTAGGAGAAAACTTGATTTTCCCAAGGTCACTCCAGAAGTGCAACAACTCTCCTGTGGCACATGTATTTTTGAAATTTCTCCAAAACCATGACACCTGTGTAAACACTGAAGGAGGTTTTTCTTCCTTGACTTATTATGGACAAAATCCTCTCTCACGTTTTTCAAATTCATCCCTGTTTGGTTAGAAACATAGTTTGAAGAAAAACTGGCTCTGTGTGTGGCAAATGATTTGTCCCTTGGAATAACTTCTTGGTAGATGATGGAGACATGATCTTATGAGTTGGAGTGGCCTCATACTTAATGATATGAACTACCTTATGCCTCCTCTACTCAAATGTATATGTTTCCATAACGAACCCTAGCTCAATGGGAAGGAAATTAGGATTTATTGCGACTTGGGAACCCTTGGGAAAAAAGGTGAAAATGGTTTAAAAACGAAGCGAGGTCAATGATAATGACAGAGATGAGGTGAAAGAAGAGTAAAATAAGGCGGGATGGGTGGGATGTAAATACCAGTGCTAACATCGGCTCCAACTGGGGATGGCAAATCCTTGGAGGTGCCAAGAACCGCAGATCTCTGGGAACTCGTAAATCAGTGCCTTCGTATTAGGCATGGAGTCACAATATGTAAACTAAAACTAAAACCGATACTCAAAACACACTACAAACTTCAACCCACACTAACAGATCATTAAAGCCTTAGGGCCTTCACCTCGGGCTTCAAACCTTGATGAATTCTGTCAACACTTGCTGAAAATAAAATAAAATCAAACTGAAATGATACCAAACTACTCTAATCAGCTGCACAATTGCTGATTAGGTGAAATGATCCTTCCAGTGTAACCAATGCAGGAGATGGCTACTTACTGAAGTTCTTCTTTCACTTTCCTCGAGCATTTAGAATGATGTACATGTAAGAAAATCACAATAGAAACTGAAAACAAGGCTTATGCTGACAAACAAAACAACATTCATCTTCTCCAATGCTTGCAAAAGACAACAGAAGGGATCTTGAAAATCCTGAAGCATTACCTTGTCTTGAGATCCAACAGCAAAAACACAAGTACTCCCTCTTGGGGTTCCCATGTTTTGGCTAGATTGGCAAGACCAAAAGATGAGACAACATCAAATCACTTTCAGACCTCAGGATCTAGCCCTCCTGGGTCCAGAGAGGGATCTCTCTATATAAGCAAAGTTTTTATGCCTTTGAAGCTCAAAGTTAAGATGTTAGGCTAGTTATAGGCACATGATTAGTTTGTTTGATTTTTGTTTGGTTGTTGGGAATCAGGAAAGAAGGGTTCAATATAAGACAAGGATGAGCAAAGAGGATTTTAGGACAAGGAGGGATGATTCAGAGAACATTCAAGACCATTGGGCAATGGAGTCAGGAAAGGGTTTACTTGTTGTTCAAGGTGCAGGCTTTCAGTTGGGCTAGTCATCTAAAGCATTGGATCTTAAAGATGATAGTGTGGTGGGAAAGGCAAGAAAGAAGGTGAAAGCAAGGAAACCTCCGAGGTGACCCTTCAGGAATCAGATCTAGGGACAGGACATGCCATTGGACAACCTGTGATCCAAGACCTAAAAGGTTAACTCTTCAGACAAGGAAACATGAAAGATTTGAACACAAAGGTGAAAACCTGAGATCAGAGAGAGACTTTGAACTCTCAATGCTTTGGCATCCAGCTTAAGGCATCTTACTAAGGTTCAATTAATTGAAAAGGATCCTAGTGAGACAGAGACAGAGTTCTAGACTCCCAGTATCCCAATTCATTCAATTAAAGCCTAACAAGAACATCTAAGAACAAATTCATTAATTTACACATCAACGAGCAGTATATTTGACCACTACACTAGTTAAATTAGCTTGAAATCAATCCTCAGATAACACATACAACATAAAACATTGAAGGCAGGGAGAGCAGAAACATAGGGTACCTAACAAGGGTAAATCCTATGCCATATTTCTGATGCATGCCAGAAGAAATGAAATGTAATGAACTAAAAAGAAAAACATAGACAAAGAAAAAAAAACATCACCGCTACTTTAAATCAGGATCCAAAGAAATGTGCTTGTCATATTAAAGAGCAACACCAGTCAAGTACAACATTACCAAAATCTTGATATTAAATCTGAAAATATCTTCCTTGGCCTATCTTACAGCTTTACACAGAGAACATGTCTCAAAATAAACAGCTTGCAATTCACAAATAGCCGATCAACAACCTTTACAATGAGTTTCTTCATGAATTTTATAGCTGAAAAAGAGGTTGAGGAGGTATATGGAAAACTAAATGTAGCATTAAAACTCAAAAGAGGAAGAGGGCCGAGGCCCCATTCTGTTTTAAATTCTGGGCTTTAATCTTCAGTACTCTTTGGATGAAAGAGTGGTCTTCGTCAAGCTGCAATTTACTCTAGGTATGTCTTTGATGTACTTGCTGTAATACCTCTGCAATACTCTGGTGAACTGAACAAAAACAGATCAATGACTTTGGGTCTGCCATACTGTGTAACAAATGCTTCTGATAGCATAGGACTATTTTCAGGGCTGATATTTCCTCAGGAACAAGGTATAGAATGAAAACAGTATGGGCACTTCGTCCTTTCATGGGTAGGAACATTCTACTGATGGTGACACTGATATATATCGTTTTGTGTGCCCTAGGTCTTCTGTGTGATATTTAGCCTTTAATTATTGAGTTAAGGCTCACAATATTCAATTACCGGCCTTACATTCTTTGATCTTTCACTGATACTCTTTGCCGTTCCATTTACTGTCTCCATCTACGAAATCTGCGCTTTAATGGTGCTGGGGAGGTATGACAGTGTCGAGCACCATACATTGATGAAATATTTGCTGTTGAATCCTTCCAAAACATTTTCCTGCAATATTAGCCTCGGACAATGGCCTTCTCTACGCTCTATGTCACTGGAACATGACCATAAATCATGGCGTTTTCCATTCGGCTGTAATCTTGAAAAACACACAAAATCGTTAAGAAATCCATGCTGGAGGGGGATGGATGCAGTGGAAGGCTTGCAGAATGGTGGTGCATCATGGTGGAAACAATGGGTAAGAACTCAAAATGGCAGAAAAAACAAAGAAATGGACCAATTATAGATCAGGGGTGGCGGAGAACACATGGTGAAAACCTGGAGGACAGGTGGCGCAATACCAAGAAAATGGGGAAAAAGCGATAAAAATGGGTGACGTGGAGTACTGGCGGTGGGGCCGGTCAAGGGCGAGGTGTTGGTTTAATCCGGACCGTCCGATCTCAGGGGGAGATCGACGACTAAAAATGCATCGGAGGTCGACTGATGGTGGGCCATGGGTCCCTTTTTGCTTTGGTTATTGCTAAAGCATCTTCGTGGCGCGATCACCGTTGGATGGACAGCTTCAGATCGGACGGTGTACATGCATATCGCGTCGGGTCCATAGTCGAACGTTAACGCGTGATGAGAGTGGTTTCCCAACAGTGCTCGGAGCCACGCGTTGGCCGGTGTATGGCATCGCTGTCAAACAAAAATTATCGCCCTCCTTCTAAAGGCGGTGCGATAGAAACCAACGGTTTTCATAGGACTGTGACACGGGGACCATGAGGGCAAATGAAATGTGGACCGTCGATATGCGGACCAGATCGATGGTGGATATGCGATCGGAGTGGTGAACGGGGGAAAACGGATACGACGAGACTTTGCGACAACCGTTGGATTACGGGAAATCGACAGTGGGTAGCGCTCCGAGACTTATTCATCCAATCATGATAAGTTCCTTTCGGGCTAGCGCTTGGTTCTAGTGTCCAGGTCATGTGGGAAAAAATTTAAGGGGCTAGGCCCGATAGATATTAAAATGTGGGTTTTCGGCCCTTTAAATGCAAATTTGTGGCCAGAACTGAGTAACGGTAGAGAGAGTGGGGGCTATCAAACCAACAAAGGTTATTTGAATGGTTTAAGAGGGGCATGGGGATGATTTAAAAGGTTTAGGAGGGATTTGGGGGTAAAAAATGGAGACTTTGACACAGGTGAAGAGAAGGTTAAAATGAGACATCCTACAGGGATACAAGGGGCAAATGAAGGCCTCCTTGAGCATAGTTTCTTACAATCAGTGAGGCTTATTGACTTAGAAACAACAGTGGAAATTAGTCAACGGGTAGAGGGCATGAAGAGGCTTTCAAGGATGATGTGTTATCAGGAGAAATGCATTCCTTCAAGGCTCAGCAAACAACTTAGCCCCCTATTTTCTTGTCAAAAAATTAATAGGGGGCTAACAGTGGCTCCACATGGGGATGGCTTCTTCTAGAAGGAGTCAAGAATTCAGAAAATGATCTTTGGAGTAGGCTAGGTGCCTGGTACTTGACCCATTCTTTATTTTCTTATATCATCTGCAAAAAACATGATGGATACATTAATCAGCAGAAAACATTTCCCAACAATCTACCTACCCATCCTACAATCCTATCATTTTTTCTTCCAGGGTGCATTTGGACTTGCAGACCCTTTACATCATTTATTTTTATAAACAGGAAAATAAACCTATTCTATTTCTACCCTTATCACTCCATGAGACCGGATTAAATTGTTGGCCTCATATGTTTCTCTACCTAATCTAATATCTGCTGGGA
The DNA here is from genome assembly GCA_034641835.2 of Pinus albicaulis. NCBI lineage: Eukaryota > Viridiplantae > Streptophyta > Pinopsida > Pinales > Pinaceae > Pinus > Pinus albicaulis. Next base: position 38,761 of record JAXQQM020063509.1, on the reverse strand, counting down.
TTAAACTGTCCAGTAGATTCCTTCTCTACATTCTACAACACATATTTAAAAACAGTCAAACTAGGATTAAACAGTCTAGTTTGCTGTGGATCTAAGGCATAAAGAAAGTTGCACATGGATCGAAATTTGCAGAAAACTGAAAACAAAAACTTGAAGGCTTGAACGTTGAAACTTTGAAGCACCCTTCTGCTCTTTGTGACTCAATTTTTTAGCTTGTTAAAGTCACCTTTTCTTTTTCACTTCAGCTCTGGTTTTGGGCATGTTAGAGCTGATCCTATTCCCTTTGCTGGTTCAGATTTTGGGCATGTTAAAACTAGCTATCTTCACTTCCTTTGGCTCAGGTTTTGATCATGTTAGAGCCAATATTTGCACTTCAGAGGTTCATGTTTTGAGCATGTCTGAACCTCTCCTTTCTCTCTGCTTTTGAAACATTTTTCTCTTTTTCTTGAAAACACAACACAACAATGGTATTTACAATGGAAATGGAAACTGGAAATTGGAAATCAACAGTAGTAGTGTTTGAGCATCCTGCCATTGACAGGACCCCCAAACAGCTCTGTACCATCTAGTTCTTGTAGAAAAAAGGCATTTGGACCCACAATGGCCTGGATGATGTATGGACCCTGCCACAAACTTTCAAAATTGTCGTGCTTTCCTTTGTCTTCTCTCCTTGAGTCCCACTTCAGAACTTTATCTCCAATTTTGAAGTCAGAAGCTTTGGTTCTCTTGTCAAACAACTTCTTTATATTTTCCTAAACTTTGATAGCTCTGTTATAACCCTCTTCCCTTGTTTGTTGGAGGTGAATTGTCTGATTTATCCTCACCATGTTGTCTTCTTCTGTCTGAATTTCTTGGACAAGTTTAATCACTGGTACCCCAAGGCTGGTAGGAAACACTGCTTATGTTCCATAGACAAGCTGATATGGTGACATGCCAATGGATTTCTTCATGGTCAGCCTGTCAGCCCACAAAGCATGCACCAACTTGTTGTGCCAGGATTTCTTGTTTTCTTCCAGTAGCTTTTTGATGATGGTCACCAAGCTCTTGTTTGATGATTCAGCTAGCCCATTACCTTGTGGATAATAAGCAGTTGAATGACTGAGTTCTATTTGATACCTGTGACAAAACTCAACCATTTTCTTGGATCCAAAAGCAACAGCATTATCAGTGATTATTTTCCTTGGACAACCAAACCGAGAGAGGATGTGGCCTTCTAGGAACCTAATGATGACAAAATCTATGGCATTCCTAGAAGGTATGGCCTCTATCCACTTAGTGAAGTATTCTATGGCTATTAAGATCCACTTGTGTTGTGTAGAAGAAGCAAGGTGTATTTCTCCTATGAAATCTAGGCCCCATTGCATAAAGGGACCCTCAACAGTGATGGGTTGTAAAGGTAGGGGGAGAAGCTTTCTTTTGCCTTCGAAAATCTGGCATTTGTGGCCGGCAATTATCATCTTATGGATGTCATTGAAGAGTGTAGGCCAATAATAGCCAGCTCTGAGTATTTTTTTAGCAGTGGCTTTCCAATTCAGGTGGCCTCCACACTCTCCTGCATGGAATTCCTGTTTAATCCTCTCTGCTTCAGTTTTAGGCAAACATTTAAGCAATAGGTCATTTGTATTTTTCCAGTATAAACATTCATTCAGAACGCAATAGTTTCTGGCTCTTAGCTTTAGGAATCTGGACTTGGTCTTTGATAGTTCAGGAGGGGCATTGAGATGTGTAAGCACATATAGAATGTTAGAATACCATGGAGAGTTCTGAAACTTCTCCCCAACAATGGGATCATGCAATCCCTCCTGCTCATCCAAGGAATCTATCATGTTTATGTCAATGGCTTGTAAATTTGATTCAGCCATTAGTTGAGCTAAGCGCTGACCTTTGATTAGTTTTGTGGGTTTTATCTCAGGGTCATACTCTAAGATCACAACAATCCATTTGCCCCTCTTCCCATCTGGGTCTTGGGACAAGATGTCTTTAACCACTATATTTGGTACGCAGGCTATGGTGTGGGAATGCAGTATGTACACCCTAAAGTCTTTCAAGGCCTTAACTAAGGCATAGGCCTATTTTTCCATTATGTTGTATTTCAAGGGTGCATCCCTCAGAGCTTTACTAAAGAAAGAAATGGGTTGTTCCATTCCCTCTGGATTTTTCTGCAGCAGAACTCTAGCTACTGTATGCTCGGAGGAAAATGAAAAAATTAGAAAATCCTTTGAGAAATCAGGACTGATTAGGACAGGAGTCCAGGTGAGCGCAAGTTTAACTCATTCAAAAGATTTCTTAGCTTCAACGGTCCACTTAACTCCTACACCTTTCTTTAACATGTTAGTCATATTCCTGAGGTGTTCAGCTAAATTGGGAATAAACCTTCTTAAGAAGTTGATTTTCCCAATGAAGGACTGTAACTCTTTAATGTTTCTCGGGTGTGTGATCTTTAGTATTCCCTCAACTCTTTGTGGATCTATCCTAATCCCCTTCTCAGATATAATGTGGCTGAGAAGCTTACCTTCTTGCAGCCCAAATATAGTCTTTTTAGGATTCAATGACAGACCAAACCTTCTACATTTTTCAAAAACTCTCCTCAGATGTTTTAGGTGCTCTTCATCAGTCTTGGAATAGACTATTATGTCATCCAGATAGATGACAATGAAGTGCCATATTTCATCTGAAAAGGCTATTTCCATTGCTCGTTGGAAGGTGGCACCAGCGTTCATCAGTCCAAAGGGCATTTTTACATTCATAAAAGTGCCCCATGGAGTGGTAAAAGTTGTCTTGAGTTGGTTTTCTGGGAGTACTAAAACTTGGTTGTAACCTGAAAAACCATCTAACAGGGAGATCCTTTTTGAGCCTACTACCCTTTGAAGAATGTGTTCCATTTTTGGCAAAGGGTAATTGTCTTTGAGTGAGGCCCTGTTAAGGTTCCTGAAATCTATGCACAAACTGATCTCACCCGTTTTCTTTCTCACAGCTACAAATTTTGAGACCCAATCAGAAAACCTCACAGGAACTATTATGCCTGCCTCATACATCTTCTTTATTTCCTTTTCCACTGCAAGCAATTGTTTTGGGTTTACTCTACGAAGTTTCTGTCTGAAAGGTTTATATTTCTCTTTCAAAGGTATTTTGTGATGTATGATGTTTGTGTCATAGGCCTTTAAGTCTTCATAGCTCCAAGCAAACACATCAATGAATTCTTTGAACAAGTCAATATATTTCTTTTTCATGTTTTTAGGCAGGGACTTAGCCAATTTGATCATCTTGGGCTTATCTTCAGTGCCTATGTTGCATTCCTCGACATCAAAGCCTGAGTGTTCTATAGTGGGATTTTTCGCTACATCATCAAAGTCAAAAAGGTCCTCTAAAGGTGCCAGCCCTCAGGGTATGTTCTTACCTTTGGCCTGCAGCACCTCTACTTCCTTACTATCTGCGTTTTCACAATATTCGCTTGGATTTCCAATCAGTTCGTTTAAAGTGTTTATTTCTATGTTACAGGGTGGATCTTCTTCGTTTGAGGACTCTGAGGGCTCTTCATTTAGGCAGCTATCATTAGACTTAGAGTCTGAATCGGAAAATTCAAACTCATTCCTGCCTATCAGGAAATCCTCAATCTGCTTATCTCCTTCAAAAACCTGCCAATATTTTTCGTTATCCAGCACTGCAGGCCTAAATTTGGTCTCAATGATGATTTGTTGATCACTGGGAGGCTTGTGATATGAACTAGCTATACAAGCTAATCTGTTTTCAATTACGTTCTGACTCCTAGGAACAAATACCAGTTCATATTCTACAAAGGTTTTCAATAAATCCATAGCGTCATTCCTGTACGCTCTCAACCTAGGGTGCTTCACTGTGTACTCACCGTTCACTTGTTTTATGACCAACTCAGAGTCTCCGTGCACAGTTATCCTATGTGCTCCTAATTTTTTCAACAGATTCAAGCCTAGGATAAGAGCCTCATACTCTGCGATATTATTTGTGCATTTGAAGTTCAGATTAAGGGCATGGCTCTCTGCATAGTCACTCTCTGTGTTATGTATCCATGCTCCTGCTCCTGCAGTCTTCCTAGTACAGGATCCATCAAAATTCATTTCCCACAAGGGGTCGTGTTCATGTTCATCATCCTTTTCTTCCCTAATGTGGGTTTCACTGGTCTGTTGATGGTTTTTCTCTCCCTGATGTGTATGGAATTCAGAGAGGTGACTAATTAGCTGATTGCATTCCATTTCTCGTTTTCTTTGAATTTCTGTTTCAGTGCACTGTCCAAATTTTTCCTCTTCGTTTTCCTCTAAGTCCAGAGTGGCCATTATGTTAAAATCTATGGTCTCAACCCCTTTGTTCGTATCTATGTTTTCTAATTTTGGCTCTCCCAAGGATTCATCGTTGCAAAAGATAAAGGAGTCCAGATCTATGTGTACAGAGTACAGGGGTGGATTTTCAGGTTTTTCAGGGCTGCTGACCAGGAATTTCATTTGTGCCTCTCTATACAGCCTCCTAAGCTGGCTAAAGACTGGGATTGTGGCATATTCCCCATCCATATGCATTGTACCTTGCAACTTGGCTCCCCATGACCTAGATAGTAACATGCCATACTTAGGCAACACATCTGCCACTATGACATCCATGACCATGCACTTGGCAGGGATCTGGGTAAGGTTTACACACAGGTATTTGATTAAGCCCAGGAATTTTACTTTGCTAGAGTCGAATGAATATAAATCCTTATAGGGACGGGTTATCTCTAGGCCTAAATTTTCCATAAATACCTTAGGCATTAAGTTGTGTGATTCCCCAGAGCCATGCATTTCATTGTAAAGGATCTTGTCATGGATATTGAGACTAATATAAAAAGGTGGTACTACCCCTTCCTGAAACTTCCCTTCTATCTTTGGACCAAACAGAAGGGCTGGTTGATCATCACTCAAATTGATAGTGTCATTGTTTTCCCCTAGATTTAATGCTTTCAATATTTGGCCTTTATATACATCCTGAGTGGCCAGCTCAAAGAGTGGGACAGAGATTTTAATTTTTGCAATCTCGCTCTCCAAATTCAAGAGTGAATGATTCTTCGAAATGTTTAAATTTGTTTTGTTAGCCACCACCTTGGTGGTAGAATCGGTGTGCTTATTTTCACTATGTACAGTGTTTGTGACAGTTTTATCAAGAGCACTAACTACAGTGCTAGTGCTGCTAGTTGGTTGACTCTATTTATCAGTGTTTTGGTTGTCTTTTTCTTTGTTCTTCCCAGAACTCTCAGTTGCTGATTTTTTACTTTCAGTAGTTACTTTAGAAGTTTTCTCAGGCCTTTTCTTGATGGTAACCTCAGAAGCCTTTGGTTTGGAAGTGTCTAGGCTCTTTTTGCTTCTAAGTTCATACTGTTCTCTGACCTGCATGATGGCATTTTCAAATCCAAGTCTGTAATCCCCAGATTCTAATCTTTCCTCATCCCAGTATGAGGATGAGGCTTGATCTTCCTCTGTGGAACAGTTGTGGATTGAGTTTTATATTTCAAACATGTTTATTGTGGTTCCCTTAGAATCTTCTATGATTCCCTCATCTTCATCAAGAAAGTTCTCTTGAAATGGGGGAATAATTTGTTGATCTGATTCTCTTTGTCTGTTGGGAGTGGCGTTGTTTCTCCTAAAGTTCTGATTCTGGTTATGGTTTTGATTTTTGTTTTGGTTATTGACTGTGACAACCATTTTTTCCATCATTTTTTGTAGCTTTTCCATGTTTTTAGATAGGCGGTCATAATTGGGATCAGATGTTGAAGCTACATTGTCATCTCTATATGTTACCCTCTTCTCAACTCTCAATCTTTCTTTTTTCTCAATCAGGTTAGCCTCTACACTCACTGATCCCTTTTGCATATCTTCCAGTGTGTTGTAATCCCTCTCCCTAAGCTGGTAGGCCATGTCAGCATCAAAGCCTTCCAGATATTTCACTAGAGCCATACCTTGGGGAGGTTTCATATGTGGAGGAAGAGCGTTATAAATGTTGTTAAACCTTGTAGAGTAGTCATGGACACTCTCTCCTACGTTTCTTTTCAGGTTCTTGTATTCTGCTAAGATTTGGAGAGGGTTGGCCTTAACTTCCCAATTGTTTATGAAGGTCTAATATAAGGCAGGAAGGTCTTGGATACTATTAGGGGGTAGGCCTTTAAACCATTTCTTCACATCACCTCCTAAGCTTTGGGAAAAGATTCTCATTTTGACTGTATCATCATCTATCTCCATGCACTCAAAAGAATCCTCCATCCTATCTACATGGTGTTGAGCTGTGGTAGACTCTTTTGTAGTGACGTGTGGGATTTTTGATTGGTAATCGTTGGGTACGGGTACTAGAGGCTGGGGTAAAACCAGGGGTGCATACTAGGCTACCATGATGATTTTCAGGTGAGGTAAAAGGTTAGCTTGAGCAGCTGGTATGTGGATGGCAGGGATACTAGGACCAACAGAAGTCTGCTGAGCAGATTTAGGGTGGCAGAGCCCCAAGTTTTGAATGAAGTGAATATCAGGAGGTGTACATGGAGGGGTCTCTCTGTCCCTAATGTGTTTACCACTTGGGGCTGGTGAACCAGGTAACTCAAGGTCTGGCTGGTCTAGGACACTAAATGACCTAGTTCTTGGTAATCTACTTTGAGAGTCTAGGTCAATATGAGTGTCTGATAGAGCTGTAAGGTCTTCTGGTGCAGAGTTAGCTCTATGGATGTGGCTGGAAAAGGTTGATATTTTAGGTGTAGGAGATCTCTTAAGGATGCTCTCAGGGTTTTCAACTATTTCAGGTGGTTTTGGGTTAGGGTAAGCTCTTGTGTGAATGGTTCTTGAAGCCAGAATGATGTTTCCTGACCAAGTAGCTTAACCCTACTTGTCACTTCTATTATGGTTGATGTTGTAATGGGCTTTGGTCTCCCAGTGGAGTCTTATGTTAATCAGCAGGCCTACTGATCACCAGTGGAGTCTTTTAATCATTTAGGAACTATGGAGTCGCTAGGTGGAAGGTTTAGGATGTTTATAGGAGGTACATTTTCCACCTCAGTGCTTATGAGATATCTTTTTAGGGAAATCCTTAAAACACAGCAAAATCTAACTAGAGATGGACTGGGAGGGCATTTACCAGATATTTCACCTCTGAAAGAGGATGAGATCCGGAGGCTGTCTGGCCCTTTCCAGACTCTATCTAAGAGTGTGGGAGAAAACACAACAAGTGGTATAGAAGTCGATTTGTGAATAGGAGTGTTTAACTGTCAACCTAACCAAAGATTGTAGGTTTTTGAGGCTCTGTGATGTGGTAAGACCAATGTTATCAGCTATGTATTCTCCAATCCCCAGCGGAGTCGCCATTATGTTGGTGACGACAATGGGAGAAAGAAAAATGTTATCGGTTATAGACTCTCAGATTTCCCCAATGGAGTCGCCATTATGTTGGTGATGACAAAGGGAGACAGATAAATGTTATCGGTTATAGGCCCTCAGATTTCCCCAGCGGAGTCGCCATTATGTTGGGGTTCCCATGTTTTGGCCAGATTGGCAAGACCAAAAGATGAGACAACATCAGAACCACTTTTAGACCTCGGGATCTAGCCCTCCTAGGTCTAGAGAGGGATCTCTCTATATAAGCAAAGGTTTTATGTCTTTGAAGCTCAAATTTAAGATGTTAGGCTAGTTATAGGCATGGGGTTTGTTTGTTTTATTTTTAGTTTGGTTGTTGGGAATCAGGAAAGAAGGTTTCAATATAAGACAAGGATGAGCAAAGAGGATTTTAGGCAAAGGAGGGGTGATTTCAGAGAACATTCAAAGCCATTGGGCAATGGAGTCAGAAAAGGGTTTACTTGCTATTCAATATGTAGGCTTTCAGTTGGGCTAGTCATCTAAAGCATTGGATCTTAAAGATGATTGTGTGGTAAGAAAGGCAAGAAAGGAGGTGAAAGCAAGGAAACCTCCAAGGTGGCCTTTCAGGAATCAGATCCAGGGACAAGACATGCCATTGGACAACCTGTGATCTAGAACCCAAAAGGTTAACTCTTCAGACAAGGAAACACTAAAGATTTAGAACACAAAGTTGAAAACCTGAGATCAGAGAGAGACTTTGAACTCTCAATGCTTTGGCATCCAGCTTAAGGGAACTTAGGAAGGTTCAATTAATTGATAAGGACCCTAGTGAGGCAGAGATAGAGTTCTAAACTCCCAGTATCCCAAGTCATTCAATCAAAACCTACCAAGAACATCTAAGAACATATTCATTAATTCATACATCAGCTAGCAGTATATTTCACCACTACACTGCTTAAATTAGCTTTAAATCAATTCTCAGATAACACATATAGTAGAAAACATTGAAGGCAAGGAGAGAAGAAACATAGGGTACCTAACAAGGGTAAATCCTATGCCAGATTTCTGATGCGAGCCAGTAGAAATGAAATGTAATGAACTAAAAAGGAAACATGGAAAAAGACAGAAAAACATCACCGCTGCTTTAAATCAGGATCCAAAGAAATGTGCTTGTCATATTAAAGAGCAACACCAGTCAAGTACAACGTTACCAATAGCTTGATATTCAGTCTAAAAACATCTCCCTCCGCCTATCTTACAACTTTACATAGAGAACATATCTCAAGATATATAGCTTGCAATTCACAGATAGCCGATCAACAACCTTTACAATGAGTTTCTTCATGAATTTTATAGCTGAAAAGAGGCTGAGGAGGTAGATGGGAAACTAAATGTAGCATTAAAACTTAGAATAGGAAGAGGGCCGAGACGCCATTCTGTTTTAAATGTCTAAGAATTGAACTTCTGTACTCTTTGGATGAAAGAGTGGTCTTCGTCAGGCTGCAATTTACTCCGGGTATGACTTTGATGTACTTCACTTGTAATACCTCTATAGAATTCTGATGAACTGAACAAAGGAAAATCAACGATTTCAGGTCTGCCATACCGTGCAAAAATTCTTTTCGATAGCATGTGATCGTTGTCGTGGTAGAAACCCTTCAGAACACCGTATAGAATGGAAACAATATGGGCATTTCATCCTTTCGTGGGTAGGAACATTCCCGCCGATGGTGACATCGATATATATCATTTCGTGTGCCCTAGGCCTTTGTGTGCCCTAGGCCTTCCGTGTGATTCATGAGGTATTCAAATTTGATATTTTGCCTTTAATTATTGAGTTAAGGCTCACAATCTTCAATTACTGGCCTTACATTCTCTGTTCTTTCACTGATACTCTTTGCCACTCCATTTACTGTCTCTGTCTGCGAAATTTGCGCTTTAATGGTGCTGGGAGGTTTGACAGTGTCAAGCCTCGTACAATGATGAAATCTTTGCTGTTGAATCCTTCCCAAACATTTTCCTGCAATATTAGCCTCGGACAATGGCCTTCTCTGCGCTCTATGTCACTGGAACAGTGACCATAAATCATGGCGTTTTCCGCTCGGCTGTAATCCTGCAAAACACACAAAATTGTTAAGAAATCCATGCTGGAGGGGGATGGATGCAGTGGAAGGCTTGCGGAATGGTGGTGCAGCATGGTGGAAATAGTGGGTAAGAACGCAAAATGGCGAAAAAACAGAGAAATGGACCAATTATAGACCAGGGGTGGCGGAGAACACGTGGTGAAAACCTGGAGGACAGGTGGCGCAATACCAAGAAAATGGGGAAAAAGCGATAAAAATGGGTGAAGTGGAGTACTGGCGGTGGGGCCAATCAAGGGCGGGGCATTGGTTTAATCCGGACCGTCCGATCTCAGGAGGAGATCGATGGCTAAAAATGCATCGGAGGTCGACTGATGGTGGGCCAGGGGTCCCTTTTTTCTTTGGTTATCGCTCGAGCATCTTCATGGCACGATCACCGTTGGATGGAAAACTTCAGATCGGATAGTATATGCACATATCGCACCAGGTCCACAGTCGAACATTAATGCGCGATGAGAGTGGTTTCCCAACAGTGCTCGGAGCCACGCGTCGGCCAGTGTATGGCATCGCTGTCAAACAAAAATTACCACCCTCCTTCCAAAGGCGGTGCGATAGAAACCAGCAGTTTGCATAGGACTGTGACGTGGGGACCACTAGGGTAGATGAAATGCGGACCGTCGATCTGTGGACCATATCGACGGTGGATATGCGATCGGAGTGGTGAACGAGGGAAAACGGATACGACGATACTTTGCGACAACCGTTGGATTACAGGAAATCGACGGTGGGTAGTGCTCCGAGACTTATTCATCCAATCACGATAAGCGCCTTTTGGGATAACGCTTGGTTCTAGTGTCCAGGTCATGTGGGGAAAAAGTTAAGGGGCTAGCCGAAGTGGGCTAGGCCTGATAGATGTTAAAATGTGGGTTTTTGGCCCTTTAAATGAAAATTTGTGGCCAGAACTGGGTAATGGTAGAGAGAGTGAGGGATATCAAACCAACAAAGGTTATTTGAATGGTTTAAGAGGGGCATGGGGATGATTTAAAAGGTTTAGGAGGGATTTGGGGGTAAAAAGGGGAATTTTGCAAAAATGAAACAAGTCATAATGGGGCATTCTGCAGGAATACAAGGGGCAAATAAAGGCCATCTTGAGCACACATTTTTACAATCAGTGAGGCTTATTGACTTAGAAACAATAGTGGAATTTAAACAAAGGGCAGATGGCATGAAGAGGCTTTCAAGGATGACGTGTTTTCGGAGAAATGGTATCTCCTCAAGGCTCAAAACAATTTAGCCCCCTTTTCGTTTGTCAAAAATTCAAGGGAGCTATCAAGGGTTATAATTTTGATAATTCTACCCATAAACTAGTTGAGAACCAAGGTATTGATTTTGAGTGAAACACTGAGGTCATGTTTGAGCAATGTTGGGATTTTTTGTGGGATGTGTTAAAGGCTCTCTGGGTAGGGCCTGTACTACTCAAGGTCTGGTTGACCTGGGGAGACCATCGATTGGCCTTGAGGAATGAAAGGTCGACCTTGAGGTCAGACAAGTTGGTCCCTCGGGGTGTAGGTTGGCTCCTGCACCGAGGTTGAACAGGGGGTCGTCCCTAGGTGGCCGCATGTTGAGATCCACCAGTTTCCCTGGTGCAGGTTGACCTGAAAGTTGAGATGAGCCAGGTTGCCCCTGAAGACTAGGTTGGCCCGACTGACCAGTAGAGGTTTGGCCTTGTTGTACAAGAGATGGGCCTTGCTGAATGTAAGGCTGGTTCAGTTGAACAAAAGGTTTTCCCTGAGGTGGATAGGTTTGACCATGAGGAGCATAAGGTGCTCCTTGCTTAACATAAGGTTGACTAGTAGGATCGTAGGGTTGTCCCTATTGGACCGAAGGTCGACCCTATAGATGAGAGTGGGTTGTCCCGCGACCATAGATTTCCCTTAGGAGGTACGTGAATTGATTTGGGTAAACTAGAGCTTGAGTCGTTCGACCATACAATGGGACTTGCGAAAGAGGCTCATAGAAATACACATGATTCCCATGCTCATCATAGTAATGCGGCGGGGTAACTGGTGTGGGATGATGTTGAGAACCCTACGGGAGATAATTCTGATGTTGAAGAGCCATCATATATTGGTTGTATGACAAATTTCTCGGAATGGGATTAGAGGAGATAGATGCACTACCAATAGGTTTATGGACTCCTGATACGTGAGGTTGTGATCCACTCACAACGGGTCTAACAGGCATCACGAAAGCATTAGGGTGTGTTCCACTAATAGTAGAAGATGGTTGCAATGATGTAATCACACTAGCTGATGGTGTGGAGGAAGACACATAAACAGTGTGTTGGTTTGGGATAGACCTAACCATCGTCGAGACAATGGGAATTGAAGAGGATGGACTCGACACAAATGACACCATGGAAGTATCCGTTGTACTTGACCATAACATATTCTGATACAAAGATGTAGCACCAGAGATTATCTGACCTAAAGAACGATAACTAGCCGGGAGTGATGAAGGCTGAGAGGAAAGCTAATTTGTGACATAAGGAAAATTCTTCGGAGGGAATTTCTATTCTCCCATAGAAACATAAGTCTCCTTAATACTAATAGGACTTGTGGCATCCATGTCGGATGAAGACCTATTATCAACGAAAAGGCGACGAGTGGTGGCAACTAAAGCACGTGCTAATGGTGACATGGGTGGTCCCTAGCGTTAAGGGGGATCTTCCCTAAAAAAGGCACAAGCGTCCAAAGGCTCCAAATTAATATCAAATGGTTCCTCAATGGGAGACTAACCAATTGGTACAACAACCACACGTCTTTGAATAGCCTTAGGGATGTCTTCTACTACAGCAGGGACATGGCAGGTCAAACCCTCCAAGTTTCTCTGAATAGCATGGAGGACTCTCCGAGGGTCTTCTACAACATCTTCTTCCTCTCTTCCCTTGCGCCTGTGCCTCGATAGGCCCTCAGGTATAACTGGTCCAACATCTGTCACATAATCAATAATTTTGTAAGTATTTTTTCCTATCAAAAATATTTTTTCATTTTCATATTTTTATCGAAAATCCAAAAAATCAAATCATTAAAAATCATTTAATTGTGATATTACCAATAGCTCCCCATGCAGCTCTAGGTGGTATGGGTGGTATGGGTAGATCTAGATCTGCCTTAAAGTCCATGCCTCTGTAGGGGTAATATTATATGGCAATCACCTATTCTTCCCTCCATAGGAAGAACTCATCATCCCAGGTAGTCCAAGGGACCTCGCCACCCCCTAGTCTCTTCATCAGGTTAGCCCATCATGCTTTATGTGGATCCTATGGGCTATTACTGTTCGATATCACTTTGGGTCGAAGCCTAGTTATTATATTGAAGAAGAATGTACACAAAATGATCCCATATTTGAAATTTTTAGAATTTCCCTTCCTGATGGAGGTCAATTGTTTCTTTAGGTTGGTCAGTAATGCAGTGCACCAATCATATAAAGTGGCTAGGTAATCAACTGCCAAGCTCACGCTTGCATGTGAGGCCAGGTGTAATGAAGCGGATTTGAATACTCAGAATATGGTGAAAATAGGGATTTTCATGTGTAATCCTTGCACATATTTTATTGGGATATGGGTCCCAACCTTATGAGTATCCTCTAAGTAATATAGTCGAATGTAATCATACATTTAACCCTCCAAGTTCCTTGCCCTGCAAATTCACTGGCTCTCCTCTTCGAGAAATCTCAGTAATGAAATATATGTCTTTGATTTCAATTCTCAAAGGCATGTGATTGATCATGAAGCAATGTTCCTCCGGGTCCCAGTAATTAAAATGCATCTCCAACAATTTGGTATTTATTTTCATATTGGGCATTTTGAGAAATTTGAGAAATCAACATCCTCGGAGTATATCCAAGGAAAATTGGTCCTCCATTACCCCATTATCTATTGCACTATGCTCCCTCTCTCTCCAAATGATGATCATCCTAATTCAATTCATAAAATAACTTAAAATTACTTGATTTGATAACAAAAATGATTACTGAGCTGATTGAGAGGATTACTTGGAAAATTTGAGCTAATCCAGCTGAGAATTGGTTTGGATTGAAGTTGGGGATTTTTTCTCTAGAGCTTTTTCTCAAGTTCACCAATGCAAAAATGACGAAATGTGAGTTCAAAGGGTCTATTTATGCCCAAAATTCAAAAAAAATTCAAAACCCATTTGTCTAAAGTTTTGTTTTTACTTTTTGAAATTTTCCAAGACTTCATGACCCTTTGTCTTGTAAGTGTTGGGATAGGTAGTTTGTAGGACCATTTGATGATTTCGAGATGATTTTGACCGCTTTGATTCCATGACCACTCACCCGTCATGGCAGGTATTATGTTCAAAATTGGCATATAGGTTAGCGAATTCACTTTCCATTGCACTTATGAATTCTAGCCTCCATACTAAAATATTTCCATAGAGTTGAACCCATCATGTTATGATCATTAAACCATTTTCACTTGCCAAATTATAAAATCATGATATGATAGTAGAGCCACCCTTTACATGGGCTTCCTAGATAGATCCTCGCTAGCATATGTCGCCCAGGATGAAAAATTGTGTAGGCTCAGGATTCCTCTTTAGTCCCACCATTACTTGTGCGATGAAGCTTCATTCTTCTTCTTCTTCACTATCTTTATGGATTTATACCCTAGAGGCTCCCTTTTGGTGAGTTGTTCTATTGCATTGCATATTGACCATTTGTATATGTTGGCCTCAAGTCGGCTTCACTTGGACTCGTGTATAAGCCATCATTTTTTCCATGTCATTTTGAAAATTCAGCCTTACAATCGCTTAGCATCTGCAACTTGACACCCTTGCCCATGGACAGAACATTCCTCTGAGTGTCATCTACGAGTTTCACCACCTTGCATTGAGCATAGGATTTTTTCTATACCAGGAACTAGTGCATTTTTTTTCCCACACTCTTTCTATCCACTGTACTATAGGCATTATTTTATTCTGTTTCACACTTTCAATATGAAAAATTCAAAAAAATAAAATATCCCAAAAAGAGCGAGAATGGGAAATTACTTCCATATTTGATGGTTGCTAAGAGTCAGTTGTGTCTTCCTTGAACGAAGCCCAAAAAAAGCTATGTCTTTTCTCTGTTTGGGATGGCCTTTAGTTTGACTTAGGAGAGCCATAGCATTATTATTGAGTCAGTACTCCCCCGGTTGGTTATCTCTTCCAATCATATGGAGGGTTTTTTCATGCCTCCTGGATATAAAACGTATACAAATTTATCATATACTACCATAGTCACATTGATTCATGATTTTGTTCAAGGGAAGGAAACCTTAAGTCGGAATTTCTATGGTTTCTCTTGGCTCATTTTTTATTCGGTCATCCCCGGTCTGTCAATGTATTGTTCAATCACATCAGCTATTTGGTCCTTTCCTCGTGCTGGCTTGAGAAGGTCTCCATTGACTTCTTGCCGGCGGTTTTTCTCTTATCGACTTCGAAAAATTTATCTGAGAGTAAACCTAGAGCCACACTCTGGCCCTATTTACATCATTGATAGGTGATCTTGTGTTCAACATTTGATCAACACCATGGGTCTTTGAATGAGTGGTTTCCCTTGTGTTCGACTTCAACTTTCATTATCACACCTAGGATTTGTGTAGTACCTTGGTTTCCATTTGACCCTATCAGTGGATTCTTCACCTCTTTGTAATATTTCATTATTGGTTGGTTCATAGGATTTTTTTCCATGCGCTAGCTACATTTTGTGCATGCCGAAAATTTTGAGATTCAACAAGATGATGAGCCTAGTGAAAATTAAGCACCTTCACTAGGTGGGGCCCATACGCTATTTTTAGGTGTATGTATATTTTTAGAATGGTGAGCATATTCTAAAATTATCAGGATGCAAATTCTATATGGTTGATAAAATCCTATCTTTGGATGAATTTGTATTTTTAGAAGATGGGTGAAGTCTATTTATAGATCGCTAATCTAAAAGTCATATGCATGTCAATTATTATTAGCCAGTGTTAGGTCTCACTTATTAGCAAGATTGGCAGAGTCCAATCACAGAGTTAACATCATTTCAACCAAACTTTGGGATTCTAGGATCTAGCCCTCCTGAATCCGGAGAGGGATCTCTCCAATATGTGCAAAGATGGGTATTGTCTTTGAAAAGCTTAAGGTAATGATATTAGGCTAGTTATGAAGGCCAAGGGTTTTGTTTTGTTTTGGATGGTTGAGCATGAAATGTTACTTGAGGGGAAAGTCCTAAGTGCAAAATTTTCAAAAGTGAGAAGTTGCAAGCAAATAGAACAGTTTTGGCAGATAGATAGATATAACGCTGGTTTTTAGTCCATTGGGCTATGGAGTCATATCTGGGCTTTAATTGAACAACAACATCAAGTGTGATCCAAGGGGCAAGTCATCTATACCACAAGATTATTGGGATTAAAATGATGAAATGGAAACATTAAAATGTTGGAGGGGTGGAAACTGATAATAATTTCTCAGAGGATTTATAGTCAGTCCAAACAAGAAAAGCCTCTTAAGTAACTGTTTTAAAACCAACCAAGGACAGGGCTAACCATAGACTTCTTGGGCAAGTTCTTATTAAAGCATCTTAATTGACAAACAATCCAGTAATCCACATAATTACCTTCAGAAAGTATGAAAACACATAAGAAAAACAGAGTGTAACTTAAGATCAGATAAAGTACTTTTAAACCTAGTCTGCTTTCAGTCAACACCAAGGGAAACTTTCAGAATCTGCCTTTGGAGAAAAGAATCTAGGAATCATGGCAAACCATATCTTCTCTAGTCTAACTTTAATAGCAAATAATGGAAATAACATTCGAGAACAATGTTTGAGCAAACAGAAGGACGAGGGAACGCCAACATTCCTAACTGATTAAACTGTATTGAATCATTCTTAAATAAAAAAATCTGAAGAAAACATTAAGATAAAGATTTCTCAGCCAGAGAAGGTTACTGCTATACAGAAAATCCTAACCCTGTTTAAACTGTTCTTTACAGAGGGAAAATGAACAATATGGCATACATAGAAGGAAAACGATTAACAAAGAAAGAAGCACTTCACCAGTGATAAAGACCAGGATCCCAAGAAACAATTTTTATATTGATGTCAAACCAGTTACAATCTTCAAGTCCAATGTTTCAGTTCAGCAATCATCTTCACTATTCAACCTAACTACTCTAGCACAAACAGAGCTTCAAGGGCCAGTGAACACTATGTACAAATAGAAGTCTTGAGCTCAAGTGTATTTCAAAGTTCTGCAACCAACAATTTCTCATCTTCTGTAGAAGTACTTATAGGAAGATGAGGAGGTGAGATTTTAACAAAATATCTCAAGGACAATTAATGTAGAGTGAAGACTTCTCGGCCCTTTGAGAGGCTCGAGGGAAGAATTTATAGGTGGATCACTACATTAACTGTTTCACAATAAATATCAAAGCTCGGTGGAAGCTTTGTTTGACTTTGAGGCTCTGTGTATGTTTTGGAGTAACTCTGCAGATATTTATTCGTTGGTTTCCTTGCAGAAATAACTTCTTGGCAATGCTAGAGGCAGATATTTCTTCGAGCAATAACTTCGGCCTCTGTTCTGAATGGTTTGAGGCGACAGGTGGCTCTTTGGTAGCTGAGGAATCAATTTGCCTCAAGTTTTTAAAACTCTTCGTTCGATAAACATTTTAGGTTTTTCTTAAAACTGTGTTTTGAGTCTAGGATTAGGCTTGATAATCGTCTTAGCCGTAATCCCCGTAATTATCTTCAAATCTTTATCCGCTCGTGCTTTATTCTCAAAACTCGATATCCTTTAACTCGTGTTTGATTTAAAACAAAGGTCTTGTCGATGTGCGTACCCGCACCGGGATTTACTTCGCATCAATACTCACAGTACTAACGAAACTGGAAGAGAGCCCCGTGAATGGCTTCCTTTAAGATAGCTCGAAGGCACAGAAAAGTCTTTTCCCCATCCCTCGGATTTCCTTTATTCTATAATGGAAAATCATTAAAACACACAAACACAAACGATTAAATCTGTGATAAGTTTAAAGCGCCGGGTGACGGGGAGGAATGTGCGTCGGATATAAAGCAACCAACGATGGGAATGTTTGCATAGAAAGGCAAAAAGGATAGCGGGAGAGAATAAGGAGAAGCAGTTTTGGACCGTCCGATCTGGACACGTGGACGGTCCAGATCTAATCGGAGGGTCTCAATCGGGGGTGGCAGAAAAGGGGATGCGATTGAACTTCCAGTGCGATTAAGCGCTGGCCGTTGATCTGCAGATCAGATCGACGGCGGAAAACGAATCGGCGGGTTTTGAAATGGCGGTAGGACTTGCGATCGGAGGGAATAAGGGTCGTTGGATAGGCGGGAAATGGACGGCCCAGATTTAATCGGAGGATCGCAATCGGGGAGGTCACAAAACAACATGCGATTGAAACTTTGCGATTGAGCCCTTTGCGATTGAGCGCTGGTCGTTGATCTGAGGACCAGATCGACGGCGGGGAATGAATTGGAGGTAATTGCAAGGGGGTGAAACATTGCGATGCGATTTTGCACGGACCGTTGGATCAAGGATTAGATCAACAGTCAAGAATAAATCGGAGGGAGAGCAAGATCGGAAGATCGGAGGTATGGACTGCGATTTATCGGAGGGCACACTTGAAGCATTGCAATTGAGATTTTGCGATGCGATTGAGCGCAGGCCGTTGGATCAAAGGACTAGATCAACGGTCAGGATTGCTACGACCTACGCACCGGCGGAAAAAACCCTTAAACACATGAAAACCAAAGTTTTTTGCGAATAAAACAAGTTTAACGGATTGGGTGGAAAATATATAGGTAAAGGAAAAAGGCGCCCGATTGCGGGGCCGGGGGTTTTCACGGAATGTAATATGCCCGGGAGTTATAAAGACAAGGGCTAATTGCAATCGGGCCATTGAGCCTGGTCTTTCCGATCAACCCATTTGTATTGTTTCCGATTGCAATTGCGCGATCGGCTCTTTTCAATCAACCCATTTATATTCAGCACATGGTTTTAAGTTTTAACTTAGAACTTTCGGAAAGTGGGTTTTTGGGTTTACAAAGGAAAATGATCTTTGTAATGGTTCAAAGTCATGCACCCTTTGGATATTTGCGATGCAATTAGCGCCGAAAGCTTTGGCGTTTGGTTTTAACACATGGGCATGTGGGGGGAAGTGGTTTAGGACTTAGCCCAAGGCGCTTAGGTCCATAGTAATAAAACTTTGATTTTTTATGAGAAATTTTCAAGGATTTTAATGGATTTGGGGGTTCAGAAATAGTTAAAAAGTGAGTTTTTAACTATGAAAGGGGAAATTTTCATAAATGGAAAGAAGAGGACTTATGAAAACAAGGTAGTTTTGATGGAGAAAAAGGGGATTAGATGAAAGGTTTTGAGAAGAGGAGAAATGGCGATCTTTCAGCAGTCTTTCAGTTGGAGTCAGCAGAAATTCCTGAGTATAAAAAATGGGACAGTAAATGAGGATTTTGGACAGAGGCATGAGGCCTACAAGGAGTCTTCAAGAGCCAACAATTTTTAGTGATAAAATTTGTTCCTTGGAGGCTCAAAAAAAGATCTTAGCCACCTTTTGGTATAACAAAATATTATAGGTGGCTAACAGTGGCTCCACTTGGGGATGGTGCCTTCTTGAAGGCATCAAGAATTCAGACTTGATTTCTGGGAGGCTGATTAGTTGCCTCATCCATTGGGCTGTCCTTCTGTGATTGAATGATCTTCTCTAAAAACATATTTGGCAGCCATGAAAACAATGGACCTTTATCAACAAGATTGCTACCTACCCAATCCTACAGATCTAGCATTTTTTCTTCATCAGAGTGCACTTGGATTGGCAAACTCTATTCACAACATTTTATTCTTTTGAAAGCAGGAAATCTAATCTATTTATAATCCTTATTTCTCCCTGAACTCAGATTAAACATTTGAGCTCAGATATTTCTCTACCTAGTCTACTGTTTGTTGGGATTAAACAGTCCAACAAACTTTCATTCTCTAAATTCTAAAGCAGAAATTTAAAAACAGCTAAGTCAAGATTAAACTGTTTGACTTGCTGTGATCTATGGCATAAAAACAAACTGCACACAGATTATTATTCGCAGAATTTTAACATAAAAAATTGAAGGCTTAAGATCTGAAAGCTTCTTATTATGGCCTTCTCTCTTCTTTTCATAGCTCTGATTTTTATTTTTTCTGTGAGCTATCTCTTCCTTGATATCTGATTCAGATTTTGGGCAAATTAGAACCAGTTTTTCTCTTTTATGACTCAGAAAATAAAACAGTTTTGAGTCATCTCTCTTTGGAAACTTTGGTTCAGATTTTGAGTTTGTTTGAACCTTCATTTCTATCCTAATCTATCTACTGATAAGCCAAGATTGAACAATTTGGCAAATCGAATTCACTATCCTATCAGCAGAAAAATTTAAAAGCTAATTAGTCAAGATTAGGCTGTTTGACTAACTAGAAGTGTGTTTTGTAGGAGTGGCATTTAAGCTTGCACACTTTCAGATTTGTTTCTCTTTTTGATATGGGGCTATACCTTTATTGTTTTGTCAATTTTCCCTCTTTTCATTCTTTCTTTGTTTTTGTATTTTTGAATTCTTGATTTTTCTCCAAAGCAGAAAACAACAACTAACTACATGCTCGGAACTGAGCTTTATTGACATTCCTATATAACCTATTCTAAACATGGAGTATTTACATATTCATATGATACAAAAGTGCCAATGCAGCCAGCTGAGTAATGTCAAGAAGAAGTAGTAACTATGGCTGCTTGTCAGAGGTATCCATAGAACATATTGAAGGTTAACCTTCAATGTCAAGGCTATCACAGAAGGTGACAAATTTTCATGTCTCTGGCTCTTGCAAAGGGTCAATGCTTGATAATTTGAGCTAGTCGGGATTTCCACACATTCTTCCATAGGATCAACAAAGAAAAGATGAAGATTCTCTTCCTTTTGATCCTCCACAATTGGTAGATCATCTAATTCTAAGACATCAGCTTTGAAGACTATCTCTTCAGTATGTAGCTTGGAAGTATCATCATTCTTAACCTGCAAAATAGCAAACAGTGAAATATCTTCTTTCTTTGAATCTATGCTTGCTTCTGATATAAATTCAGGCTCTTTAAATGATAGACTAATATCAGTGAAGGGAGAAGTTTCTTCTTGAGAAGATGATATATCCACAGTAGGATAGTCTTCTATTTGTTTTTCTCCTTCATCTTCATCATCCTCTGAACTGGAGGACTCATCATATTTGACAGTGTTGTCCTCTTGTGGCCCTAGTATGCTTGGATTGAGTGGGCCGAACTTTGTGAAGAGGTTATTATATTCTTGAGTAGGGGTGTATTCAATGGTTTCATCTTGCTCAAAAATTTCTTCATTGCTCTTCTCTTCGCCTTCTGAGTTGAAAGGCTGCTGATTCCCAATCATGTGAAAGCCATTTATGATGGATCGAAATGGATGATTGCGGCTTTCTAGCTGATGATGGTGAAAATCATAACACCAATCAAATGATGGTTGCCCTGCATGATTAGTTTCTGCTTGTGAATCATCATTATCATCAGACTGATCGAAATTTGGAAAATCATCGGAATAAACAATTTCATCAGTCGAACATATTGGGTTTTCATTTTTCCTTTCTTCTAACTGATCTACAAGTTTATTTCTTGTATCAAGACAAAAATATGGAGTAGGTAGATGAGCAGAAGCATTTGGTTCAAATGAAGGTTTGGATGCTGGTTGTCTGTTCAATACTAGATCAACCTCTTTCTCCGTGAAGAGAGAAGGAGTTTCCTTTTTTCTTAAAACAGAGGTATAGCAGTCCTGCTTGTCTTGCGTTGGCTGATTTTGAGGCTTGAGGTCTTCTTGAGCCTCTTCTAGCGGAACTTCACTTGTGTCATTAAAATCTTTTGCATTTAGGTGATGGAGTTCTCTTATTAGCATGGTACGAGACATAGGCAGGCAATCAAGTTTCTCTTGACAACCTTCTTCGTTGCTTTCTTTGTCAGTTTGCTCATCATTTTTTATAAAGTGTTGATCATAATACATGCCTTGGTCAGGGTCTTGGTTTTGAGGTGATTGGGCTTGCGTTTGATCAAGGGAAAATCGAGCTTGATCTAGATCATCGATATTCATATTAGCCATCAACCCATCCATTCTTTTCCCAAGCATGTACATCATTTTTTTGATCATGATTGGAAAATTTTCTTGATTATTTTCTTCATGTTTATCATACATGTCTTGTGGTGGAAGAGGTTTTGTTTGCTTAAGGAAAAGCATTTGTTCTTCTTGATAACCAATATTCATATTAGCCATCAACCTATCCACTCTTTTTCCAAGCATGCACATCAATGTTTCCATCATGAGTATGTGTTTGTCTTCTGGATCTATATCTAAATCCATGTTTGTAAATCAGGAAAGAGGTCACTGTGTCTGGTCAATCAGTTCAGGGTCTTCTACCAGTGGAGTCATTTGGTCTTCTGGGAGTTTCAGAGTGTGGAGTCGCCAGGTGGAAAATTTTTAGCTCCTAAGGAGGTAAAAGGTTTTATGGTCCACCACCATGTTTATTGCATACCAATCTTGAAATATTTTTGGGTTTTTCTGAGTTTCTGTGGTTGTATGGAAAACTAAAGAGTCTATAAAAGCTGGCAAAGCAACTATGAACTCAAAAATAGTGTCCCCAGTGGAGTCGCCAGAAATGTTAGGTCTCTCTCTGTGATTTATTAACAAGATTGGAGAGTCAATCCACCAGAGTTAACATCATCAAACCAACTTTGGGATTCTAGGATCATTTGGTCTTGAATGGGAGGGATCTCCGGGATCTCTCAATATGTACAAGATGGATATTGTCTTTGAAAGCTTAGGTAATGATATTAGGCTAGTTAGCTGAGGCCAAGGGTTTTGTTTTGTTTTGGATGGTTGAGCATGAAATGTTACTTGAGGAGAAAGTCTAGTGCAAGTTTCAAAAAGTGAAGTTGCAAGAAAATGAAACCGTTTTGGTAGATAGATAGATATAACGTTGGTTTTTATTCCATTGGGCTATGGAGTCATAACAGGGATTTAATTGAACAACAACATCAAGAGTGATCCAAGGGGCAAGTCATCTATGTCACAAGATCATTGAGATTGAAATTATGGAATGGAAACAATAAAGTGTTGGAGGGGTGGAAACTGATAATAATTTCACAAGGGATTTATAGTCAGTCCAAACAAGAAAAAGCCTCTTAAGTAATTGTTTAAAACCAACCAAATGTAGGGCCAACCATTGAATTCTTGGGAAAGTTTGTATTAAATCAGCTTAATTGAAAAAAAATCCAGTAATCCACATAATTACCTTCAGAAAGTATGAAAACACATAAGAAAAACAGAGTGTAACTTAAGATCAGATAAAGTAATTTTAAACCTAGTCTGCTTTTAGTCAACACCAAGGGAAACTTTCAGAATCTGCCTTTGGAGAAAAGAATATAGGAATCAGGGCAAACCATATCTTCTCTAGTCTAACTTTAATAGCAAATAATGGAAATAAAATTCGAGAACAATGTTTGAGAAAACAGAAGGATGAGGGAACGCCAACATTCCTAACTGTTTAAACTGTATTGAATCATTCCTAAATAAACCAGATTGAGGAAAACATTAAGATAAAGATTTCTCAGCCAGAGAAGGTTATTGATATACAGCAGATCCTAACCCTGTTTAAACTGTTCTTTACAGAGGAAAATGAACAATATGGCGAACATAGAAGGAAAAACGATTAACAAATAAATAAGCACTTCACCAATAATATAGACTAGGATCCCAAGAAACAACTTTTATATTGATGTCAAACCAGTTACAGTCTTTAAGTCCAATGTTTCAGTTCAGCAATCATCTTCACTATTCAACCTAACTACTCTAGCACAAACAGAGCTTCAAGGGCCAGTGAACACTATGTACAAATAGAAGTCTCGAGCTCAAGTGTATTTCAAAGTTCTGGAACCAACAACTCCTCATCTTATATAGAAGTACTTATAGGAAGATGAGGAGGTGAGATTTTAACAAAATATCTCAAGGACAATTAATGCAGAGTGAAGACTTCCCGGCCCTTTGAGAGGCTCGAGGGAAGAATTTACAGGTGGATCACTACATTAACTGTTTCACAATAAATATCAAAGCTCGGTGGAAGCTTTGTTTGACTTTGAGGCTCTGTGTATGTTTTGGAGTAACTCTGCGGATATTTATTCATTGGTTTCCTTGCAGAAATAACTTCTTGGCAATGCTGGAGGCAGATATTTCTTCGAGCAATAACTTCGGCCTCTGTTCTAAATGGTTTGAGGAGACAGGTGGCCTCAGTCGAAGCGGTGGAAACCTTTCTGTCTGATAAAACACCTTAGATTTTCTTTAAACTGTGTTTTGAGTCGTGGATTAGGCTTTTGATAACTGTCTTAGCCGTAATCCCTGTAATACTGTCTTCAATCTTCATCTGCTGTGCTTTATTCTCAAAACGCCAGCTACTCTTTAGCTGTGTTGGTTCGCTTGATGTCTTGTCAGATGTCTGAGACATGGGCTTTACGGCATCCATACTCATAAATCTTGTGAAACATGAATAGAGCCCGTGAATGGCTTCTTTAAGATAGTTTCGAAAGCCTGAGAAACGTCTTTCCCATCCCTCGGCTTTCCTTCATTCTATAATGGAAAACCATTAAAACACCTGCAAAACAAAAAAAAAGTTAAGAAATCCTGCGGAAATAGGTTTAAACTGCTTCGGATGGCGGGGGAGGAGCGTAGCCTTTGGATGAAGGCAACCAACGGTGGAGATCTGCATAGAAAGGCAACAAGGATAGCGGGAGAAGAATAAGGAGGAGCAGTTTTGGACCGTCCGATCTGGACACGTGGACGGTCCAGATCTAATCGGAGGGTCTCAATCGGGGGTGGTAGAAAAGGGGATGCGATTGAAAATTCCAGTGTGATTAAGCACTGGCCATTGATCTGCAGATCAGATCGACGGCGGAAAACGAATCGGCGGGTTTTGAAATGGCGTTTAAGACTTGCGATCGGAGGGAATAGGGACCGTTGGATAGGCGGGAAATGGACGGCCCATATTTAATCGGAGGAGCGCAATCAGGGAGGTCAAAAAACAACATGCGATTGAAACTTTACAATTGAGCCCTTTGCGATTGAGCGCTGGCCATTGATCTGAGGATCAGATCGACGGCTCGGAATGAATCGGAGGTAATCGCAAGGGGGTGAAACATTGCGATGCGATTTTGCGCGGACCGTCGGATCAATGATTAGATCAACGGTCGGGATTGAATCAGGGATCGGCAATCGGAGCACAGAGAAGAAGGCATGCGATTGAGAGTTTGCGATGCGATTGAGCGCAGGCCGTTGGATCAAAGGACTAGATCAACGGTCAGGGTTGCTACAACCTACGCACCGGCAGAAAAACCCTTAAACACATGAAACCCAAAGTTTTTTGCTAATAAAACAAGTTTAACGGATTGGGCAGAAAATATAAAGGTAAAGGAAAAAGGCGCCCGATTGCGGGGCCAAGGGTTTTCACGGAATGTAATATGCCCGGGAGTTATAAAGACAAGGGCTAATCGCAATCGGGCCATTGAGCCTGGTCTTTTCGATCAACCCATTTGTATTATTTCCGATTTCGATTGCGCGATCGGCTCTTTTCAATCAACCCATTTATATTCAGCACATGGTTTTAAGTTTTAACTTATAACTTTCGGAAAGTGGGTTTTTGGGTTTACAAAGGAAAATGAGCTTTGTAATGGTTCAAAGTCATGCACCATTTGGATATTTGCAGTTAGCGCCGAAAGCTTTGGCGTTTGGTTTTAACACATGGGCATGTGGGGGGAAGTGGTTTAGGACTTAGCCCAAGGGGCTTAGGTCCATAGCAATAAAACTTTGTTTTTTATGAAAAATTTCAAAGTTTTCAATGGATTTGGGGGTTGAAATAGTTAAAGTGAGTTTTTAACTATGAAAGGGGAAATTTTCATAAATGATAAGAAGAGGACTTAGCGAGAATTAAGGTAGTTTGCTGATGGAGAAAAAGAGGCAGATGAAGGTTTGAGGGAGAAATGGCGATCTTTCGGCAGTCTTTCAGTTGAATTCGACGAGAAATTCTGAAATTATAAAAATGGGACAGCAAATGAGGATTTTGGACGGAGGCATGAGGCCTTAAAGAGGCTTCAAGAGCCAAAAAATTTTAGTGATGAAATTTGTTCCTTAGAAACTCAAAAGATCTTAGCCACCTTTTGGTATAACAAAATATTATGGCGGCTAACAAGCCCTTAATAATAATCAGACAATAAGTAGTAACTTATTCTCTTGGAGCACTTGATTTCAGTGAAAAGATGTGGCATGTCAGTGGGTTGAAGGAATTACACAATTCCTAGGGTGGTTGGTGACTCATGCATGGAGGACTTTGTTATAATTGATTGTGGCAAATTCTGACAGAGTTGGAAGAGTAGTTACGAGAGTTGTTATTTAGTTTAACTCAGTTAAGTGAGTTAAAATCAGTTGTGCTAGTTGTAACTAAAGATAAAATAGTGACAGATGAGTGAAATAATTATTTAATTAATTCACAAGTAGTTTCTTACTTGCAACTAAAATAATACAGTAGTTAACTACTTGCATGTTAGATCTAGTGGAGACCCAGTGGAGAGATAGGTGAAAGGGTAGGTTTGACTATCAGTTGTGACTATAGTGATGCATTCAATGCATCTACAAAGTCATTGGAGTTGCCAACGAGGATTGCATAGTGCAAGAAAGGAAATGCCAAATTCATTCATGGATCTTTTTCAGAAGGGATTGCGCAGTTGAAGCAGGTTGTCAGCAGGAAAGAAATTGGTGCATAGATATGCAAATTTCTGCATGATAGTGTGTAATGATGGTATATTGTACTGCGAGCTATATGAGTTGAGATTTGCATGAGATTGTTACATGTTCCATTGATATAAATAATATATGATAGTTGGGGTTTTTAGCTTTAAGCTTTCTCGGTAAAACATCTTGTTATGTGCAATTGATTTTTCTTCATATGTTTGCAATTGGCGATTTAATTTCCGCAAGAATTAAGTGGAAGGATTATGTATTTAACATAAGATTAAATTGTTAGATTATGAGAATATGGAGATAAATTATTGTGTTTATAAATTTATACATGGTATCGAAACAATGTTAATCACTGAAGATTGCAATATTGAAGTAGTGCTAAGTTTTGTGCTGGTGGACAATTCGAATTTGCTGCAAGAATTTCTTGGTGCAATAGTTGAGTAAACATTGAAATGGCTTTCAATGGGTTGCAGTTGGAGTATGCACTCGAGGAAATATTTAACTACATAGCCTGGAAGGATAGGATGGAGGCGGTGCTGGAAGATAATGGTCTGAAGGAGTTCATCAATAGCGATGTTCCTAAGCCCACTTCAACAGATGTTGCATTACTTGACGCCTGGAAAAAGAAAGTAGCGAAGACAAGAAATTATGTTGGAAGGTGCGAAAGACCATATTATTTCAATCCTTCATGGGAGATCCACTCCATTTGCGATGTGGAAGGCTTTGACAGATCTTTTCCAAAGCACCAGCGACCACAGGAAGTTGGTGCTGAAAGATAAACTCATAACAATCAAAATGGAGAAGGGCGATAGTATTCCAAAGTATCTCATGAAGTTTTTCCAATGAAGGGATGTGATGGGGAGTGTGGGAATTATAGTTGCTGAATATGACTTGGTGAGCTTGGCTCTCCTTGGACTTCCGAAGAGTTGGCACAGTTATCAAGACTCTGTCAATGGGCGGAAGAAACTGTTGGATTGGGAGCGAATTTGGTTGGATCTAGTGCAGGGGGAGATAAGGAGAAGTACAAAGGATGGATCTTCATCAAAACATGATGATGAACAGGATTGTGCTTTGGTTGCCAAAGTGAGGAAAGGGAAGGGGAAGAAATCCCATTCAAAATATGAGGCTAAATGCAAGAGCTAGATTTATCCAAGGTGAAGTGTTTTCATAGTCACGAACATGGGCATATCGCCACTAACTACCCACAGAAAAAGAATAAAAAGAAGGCTGCTGGAGCTGCAAATCGTGAGGCCCTTGCCTCACAATTTGAACTTGATTTCCCTTTGATCGCATACTTGGTTTCAAGCGCAATGGGATCAGTGTGGTATCTTGATAGTGATGCTTCCTTCCACATGGAGGGAGATAAGGAGTTTTTCAGTGACTTGGAGGAGAAAGATCTCCAAATTAATATAGAGATGGGTGATGATGGACGATATAGTGTGACCAACACTGGTACCATTACCTTTGAGAGGGATTCAGGTAAACCATTTCTGTTGAAACATTTTAAGCATGTTCCAGTTCTAAAGAAGAACATGGTCTCAGTCTTGATGTTGGAGGACAGAGGTTATGACATTGCTTTCAGTGAGGGAAAATATTTCTTGTGACACAAAACAATGGTTCAAACCAAGAGGATAGGGATTCGAGTTAAGAATCTCTACAAGTTGGAGGTAGATGGCTGTGCATCAATGGTGGGCAAAGAAGAAGAAGTGGTGAGTCAAGATGAGGGCGAATTATGGCACAGGAGATTGGGCAATCTTCACCATGGCACCCTGAAGTTTTTGGGGTAGATTTCTACTGGACTTCCCAAGGGTACACTTTTGCAGATAGATCAGTGCAAGGGATGTACTATGGGTAAGTTTGTGAAGACCACCTTTCATGAAAAGGAGAACCGTGCCTCGGTGATCTTGGAGAGAATTCACACAAATATGTGTGGACCATTCCTTGGTTGCTTCAATAGAAAACACGGAGTATTATATTTCGAATATTCTCATAGATGATGGATCTTCTTCATGCAGAAGAAGGATAAAAAATTATCAAAGTTCTGTGAGTTTAAAGCATTTGTGGAGAAGGAGTTGGGGAAGAAAGTGAAGGCTCTCTGGAGCAATAATGGTGGTGAATATATCTCGAATGAATTTAGAGACTTATGTAGAAAATAAGGAATTCTAAGAGAAATAATAGCGCCTCATAACCCACAACATAATGGGGTCGCAGAGAGGAAGAACAGAAATATCGCGGGTTCTGCATGAGCTATGCTTGAGAGGGAGCTAGACTTGCATGTAGAGAAGGAACTGCTTGCTCCAAAAGATGAGCCTCCAGATGTGGATCAGCCATAGGAGGAAGTTCATGGAGTGGAGGAGTCCACTCATGCAGAGCCAAAAATCTAAACTGGCAGAAGGCATACCACAAAAGCTGAGAGGCTGAAGCTTCATGCGGCACAAAATGTAGGAGCCCCTACTTGATAGTGTAGACAGAGAGAGTCTCCTGACTGATATACTAGATACATGGCTCTCATGAGAAAGTGTATTGTGACAGAGCCATGTTCTTTTCAGGAAGCAGTGCAAGATCCCACATGGGTATTTTCCATGGTGGAGGAGTATGATTCCATTGTCAGAAAAAGTGCTTGGGAAATTGTTCCAAGGCCGGTTGATAAATCAGTGGTAGGTTCAAGATGGATCTATAAGGTAAATAACGATGTTGATGGGAGCGTTGAGAAGTATAAGGAAATATTTTTTGCCTGGGGCTTCTCATAGATTGGGGGGATTGATTATGAATAGACCTTTGCACCTGTCGCACGGTATTCTTCCATAAGGACCATCCTTGCTCTCTCAGTGCAGACGAGTTGACACATTCATCAGATGGATGTGAAGACTACATTCCTTAATGGGATCATTGAGGAAGAAGTGTAAATTGAGCAACTTGAAGTATTTGAGATCTTCAACAGTGAGTTGCATGTGTGTAGACTCAAAAGAGCACTGTATGAGGTGAAGAAAGCACCCTGTGCTTGGTACACTCAGATCGACAGTTATTTGACTGGACTTGGCTTCACCAAGAGTGAGGTAGATGAAAACCTATACCAGATTATGGTGGAGGGTAAGATTTTAATATTTTTTCTTTATGTTGATGATTTAATACTGAATGGTGATGAGCAGATGATACACTCATGCAAGGAGGACCTTGCAAAGGAGTTTGAGATGAAGGATATGGGTCTCCTTCATTATTTCCTTGGATTGGAAATATGGCAGCGAGAAGGTGAACTGTTTGTGTTTCAAGGAAAGTATGCTCAGGAGATACTTGGTAAGTTTCACATGGAGGACTGCAAACCCATGGACACTCCTCTTCCAGGAAACTAGAGGAAAGAGGATGCTACATCGGTAGAGGTAGTGGATGCTACTGTCTATCGACAGTTGGTGGGTTCGCTCATGTATTTAGTTAATAAAATACCGGACATATGCTATGCTATGGTTAAGCCTACCAAGCTCTTTTGGAAGGTGACGAAGAATGTCCTGAGATAGATCAGGGGCACATCTGAGTATGGATTATGGTATAGACAGACAGATGAGGTGAAGTTGAATGGCTTCACTGATGCAGATTTGGTAGCCAGCCCAATGGATAGAAAGAGCACATCAGGAGGGGTTTTCAGTATCATATCTACAACTGTTTCTTGGTATAGTAGGAAACATAGATCTGTGGCACTCAGTTCAACGGAAGCAGAATACATGGCAACAAGTCAAGCTGCATGTGAGGCTATCTGGATGAGGAAGATCCTGGTCGGTTTGCTCGGTTCTCATTTAGATCCTACAATGATTCATTGTGATAATCAGAGTTGCATTAAACTCTCGATTAATCCAGTGTTTCATGATAGAACTAAGCATGTAAATATCTAGTATCATCATCTCATAGATTGTGTGCAGTGGAAGATCATGTTGCTTCAGTACATTCCTATGGAAGATTAGGATGCAAATATTCTGACGAAGGTTCTTAGGAGGAGAAAATTCGAATACTACAGAGACAAGATCAAGGTGAAGGATAATCCCCATATTGTTGAGATGGAGTGTTGAGATTCAACAAGATGATGAGCCTAGTGAAAATTAAGCACCTTCACTAGGTGGGGCTTGTAGGCAATTTTTAGATGTATGTCTATTTTTAGAATGGTGAGCATATTCTAAAATTAGAAGGATGCTAATTCTAGATGGTTGAAAAAATTATATCTTTGGATGAATTTTTAATTTTAGAATATGGGCGAAGTCTATTTATAGATTGCTAATCTAAAACTAGAATGCATGTCGATTATTATTAGCCCTTAATAATAATCAAGCAACAAATAGTAACTTATTCTCTTGGAGCACTTGATTTCAGTGAATAGATGTGGCACATCAGTGAGCTGAAGAAATTACGCAATTCCTAGGGTGGTTGGTGACTCATGCATGGAGGAATTCATTTTAACTAATTGTGGCAAGTTGTAACAGAGTTGGAAGAGTAGTTATGGGATTTGTTATTTAGTTTAACTTAGTTAAGTGAGTTAAACTCAGTTGTGCTAGTTGTAACTAAAGATACACCTAGAGTGAAAGATGAGCGAATTAATTATTTAATTAATTCACAAGTAGTTTCTTACTTGCAACTGAAGAAATACAACAGTTAGCTACTTGCATGTCAGATCTAGTGGAGACCCAGTGAAGAGATAGGTGAAAGGGTGTGTTTGAATATCAGTTCTGACTATAGTGATGCATTCAATGCATATACACATGCATTGGAGTTTCCCATGAGGATTGCGTAGTGAAATCAAGGCAAGATCGAATTCATTCAGGGATCTTCTTCAGCAGAGATTGCGCAGTGGAGGCAAGCTGTCAGGAGGCATGAAATTGGTGCATAGATATGCAAATTTCTGCATGACAGTGTGTAACAATGGTATATTGTACTGAGAGCTCTATGAGATGAGCTTTGTATGAGATTGTTACATGTTCCATTGATATACATAATATATGATAGTTGGGGTTTTTAGCTTTAAGATTTCCCAGTAAAACATCTTGTTATGTGTGATTGATTTTTATTCATATGTTTTCAATTGGTGATTTAATTTCCACAAAGAATTAAGTGGAACGATTCTATATTTAACATAAGATTAAATTGTTAGATCAGGAGAATCTGTAAATACATTATTGTGTTTATAAATTTCTACAGGAAACATGCTTTGGGTTTGTTACTTCACTTTTATTCATTTGATTCCTTCCAAAGCTTAGCCTGTGCATTACACTCACGCAGGATTTATGTGGGATGTCCTAATGCCTTTCTTCCAGCAGATTGTTTTCCATCGAATTTGACACATTTCTCTAGGAATAAGGTCTAGAGTCATTTTTTTAGTACCTTAGGGTTTGTAGTCATTAGTGGAAGATTCCTTCGTAATCGACAGTGAGAATACATCAATGTGTCCTGATTGGTAGATTCTATTGATTGTTTGGCTTCAACTCATTCATTCGCACTTGTTATATTTTATTGGGGTACCTTAACTTTCATCATCATTATTGGTGAGTTGTCTCACGTTTGTTAACGTTATACATCAATGACCCGTAATCAAACAATTTCTCACATGGTCGACTTTAGCTCATTTATGTTAGTTCCCTATATTACTACTGTAGTACCTTATTGTTGTTAGTGTAGCCCCCTTATTATTATTTTTGTACCCTTGTAACCCCCATATTGTTATTATTGTGCCCTTACATTATTATTGTTAGGCCGGCTAGGATTATATTGTGACCCCATGGACTCCTATATATAGAAAGGAGGTTTTGTCATTTGTATCATCCAAGAATTGTTCATTTATGAAATGTAAAGGAAGTTTTCCCCTTGAAGTGGCTTATTTCTAAGGCAGTGATCTCTCTTTTCTTCTATTTTTGGAGCTGGTTTCATAACATTTGGTATCAAAGATTTGGATTCTAGGGTTTCACTGCTCCAAACAGGTCATTGTGGAATTTTTGCTATAAATTTGTTTCTATGAAGGTTCAGAAGCTGACGATTTACCATGCAAGGGATAAATCTAGAGGAACATCGTGCAAAAATTTCAGATATTGATTCGCAATATTTTTAGAGATATGATCTATGAAAGTTAGGGTTTGTGTAGGCTCCCGAATTTCATCTAAAAGAGGTGACCTTGGGAAAATTTGCATAACCATATTTCTGTGCATCAAATTAGAATTTTATAAGAAGTGAATGAAATTACGCAGACTTTAGTTTCCTGTGTACCAATTTTAGAGCCGAAGGAGGAAACAGTGACATGTGGCATACCATACAATTTATCTCTACTGAATCAATCCATAATTAGGTCATTGTGGGAGATCGGGCATATTTTGCTTGAAGCATCCAAAGCAGGTTATACCTGTGGAATTAGAAAGACGATTCAAAGGGATAATAAAAAACCAAATTTCAGATATTGAAGATCCTAAATCACAAATATAATTCAATTTCAATATAGACCTCCTAAAAATTAAGAAAAAGGTGTGTATTTTTTAAACAAGTTTGCATAGCTTTTGTTTGAAGAATTAGTTTGAAGTGATTCCAAAGGCATATTGAAGCATAGGTATCAGTATTGAGTTATATAATGCCTCCCAAAAATATTTCCAGACCCATTAAGCCCTCATAATGCTATAATATTATTGATGAAGAGGAAGAATTGCAGTATGATATCTCAAAATTACGGTACAAAGTGCAACATATTTCGATCTTACAAAAAGAAATCAAAGATGACATAGATGATTTAAAAGCATAAAATGAGGCTAAGTTGGATGGTTTGAAGGATCAAATGAAATATAATATGGATGATAAATTAGTGGAAGATCACATCAAGCATCAACAACAAGTTCTGCAACTCTCAAAATATAACCTAACTTTGGTGCAGAATCGAATGAAACAACATGAAGATCAACAATTCAGTGAAAAAAGTTTTGAAGTAGTCATAGAAACAAGAAATCGACAACTACAAAATAGATAAATTTCAGAGTATCTTAGCAAGTGGAAGATTACCCGTTCAAGATTCCACATGGGAGGATGAGAATTTTATACATAAGCATAAAGAAATAATCAAGCATTGAGGACAACACTTCTTTGAAGGAGAGGGGCATGTTAGGTCCCTATATTAATAGTGTAGTCCCTTATTATTGTTAGTGTAGCCCCCTCATTGTTTTTTTTGTACCCCTATAACCCCCATATTGTTATTATTGTGCCCTTACATTATTATTGTTAGGTCGGCTAGGATTATATTATGACCTCATAGACTCCTATATATAGAAAGGAGGTTTTTTCATTTGTATCATCCAAGAATTTTTCATTTATGTAATGTAAAGGAGGTTGCCCCCTGAAAGTGGCCTATTTATAAGGTGTTGATCTCTCTTTTATTCTATTTTTGGAGTTGGTTTCATAACACTTTATTCCCATAGTGTAGAATTGTACCATGGTGATCAGTGAAGACCTCGGGTTTGCATCATCATGCTTTGGTTCACTTTGAAAACTCCATTTTTCTGCCAGTGACACCATCCACCCTTATATGTTGCAGTTCATCATAATAGCATTCTATATGTTGGCACCCGATTTGCGTGCAGTACCACTTTTCCGTCACTTATGATTTGGTACTTGGAGATTCAGTTGTCACTTCAATGGTCAGATATCTTTGCAGCATCATTGATCAGTCTTCTATATGTGATACTTTGACATGACTTTGGTATGTACTTTGGGGAAGTGATAATATGATTCACTATGTACCTTACATTTTCTTCTATACTTGTATACATATTGGATCCGCTTCATCCTTGTTATGTGGACATGCTTTAATTTCAATGATCATGGGTATGACCACCTTAGACATGGGCTTGCTTTCTGATTTCTTCCACTGGTTTTTAGTAGGCTGAAATATGATGAAGTCCTCTCAAGCCCTCACAAGATTCTTTCTTATGCACATAATAAATTTCGGCCATAATGTACCCCTTCTGACCTCATATATTAGGGGGAATATGTTATAGCATCATTTATCACCTCTATATAATTGATGATATATGTATTAGCGTTGAGCATCCCTTTCCATTCAGACTTGGTCCTTTTCTTAAAAAACAATATTTTGAATTGCATATGCGACTCTGCCCTGTCAAAAAAAATTTCAGTCGCGGGTCCACTCATATCTGACCCGCGTATATAATTTAAATTATTAAAAAAATATAAAACTCCCTATTATTTTGGCGGGGTTTACGGGTTTTACCTGAAGCCCACCTACAGGATCCCGTAGCCAAACTGTTTCCCAACTAAAAAAAATATTTTGAGGAAGTATAAATACACCTCATGGGGAAGGCCTAAGAGAGGAGAGAGATAGGTATTGATACTATAGCCTGTTTAGCCCAAATCAAATCTAGTTATCCTTGTTCCTCCTACACTTCCCAAGTTAAGGAAACCCTTGTTTCCTTCTTTCAGATGCTCACCTCATTTATGTGAAATGTTTGTGCACCTTTAGAGAAGAATATTTTTGAGGCTTGGGCTAGACGGATCCAAAGGACAGTTTCGCTCGGAGCCGTGGCTAATTTCAGGTGATATTTTTCCACATATTTTACATACATAAATAAAGAAGCTCTGTCTCATTCCTGATGTCGTGATCTTTTATGATTTTTATACATGTTAATGATCTCATAATCATTAATTTCATGTTATTTTATATAAGCTTATATTATATAACCACTAAAATTTAGGATATATATGTTTTAAATTTTGTTTATGTGTTTTTTGTTAAGTGAGTTTCAGGTTTTCAAGCACGTGGAGAAGCAGAGGGTTTGAAACCCGCAGGAATGACCTCAAATGTAGGACATACGGGTAAGGTAATCGCTCCCAAGCTTACTAGTTTAAGCATTAGGACCTTTAGTTTGATTGATTGTTGTTGTTGCATGCCTTCCACTCCGTTAGGTCCCTCAAGCCAAACCTTAGGGTAGTTTCATTCGTAAAAAATATATTTGATTGATATTAGGAATAATATCATGGATCGTTCCCTTGGGAATAGGAGATGAGGAAGTACAATATATTTCACCCAAATGCAAAGAATATCCAAGCATGACTGAGGAACTACTCCCCTCCATTGTCTTTTCTTTCTTGGCTTAATTTTCCACATTACTCTCCAAATCAATCAGTTTCTCCCTTCCTCTTTCTTGTGCAGGAAAATCACCTTCGCGGACAGAGGCGATCCCTCTAACCCTAGGATGGGTCTAGCAACAAGGGAACATTTTGAATTCCTAAATTCCTAGTTTGTAAATGAAATATGGACTGAAACAAATATCCTACCTCGGTCCAATGCTTTTGTCATGACATGCAGCAACAATCCTTCGATCTTTTTCTTCACGCGTTATGCTCAGTTGGTGACGATGTCCATGCACCTAAACAAAGATCAAACAAACGATGATAGAATACAAGCATATACATTCATCTACAAGTATTCAACTAGTCAAGGAGAGTTAAACACTTTGAATATAAATGGAAACAAAGTTGGAACCAAAAACTAGTCATGTATTATTAATATATGAAAAATAAGTTTACAACCTTATGCCTTGACATTGTAGATCTCCTTCGACAAGTTTAGTCAGGCACGTCTCAATCATTCGTTCATCATTCGGCTCAAATGAGACAATGGGCTTAAACTCTCTCTCAACAATGGAGTCTTCTCTGCTTTCTTCAACACACCGATTGTAACTATGATTGTTCAGCTAGCTGAATCAATGTGAGGAAGAATAATTTATAAGAGATGAGGAGAAGGTTTGGGATCCACATAAGGTGGAGGAGAGGTATATCTCTTTGGGGAGTTTCACATTTGTAGGAACTAATAGGCCAAATAGAGAAACTAAACTTGATCCAGTCAAAAAAACCATCATGAATCCGCTCACAAAGATGTTAAAACATAGAAGCTTCGTTTCTATTTTAAAAAACTTTCCAAAAGTAGCTCGGCGTAGGTTTCCTTCTGAGACAAAGCGCCAATGGGCACAAGGCTCAGTGTTAATTTCTTCATGGGCACAAGGCCATAAATTCCTACTAGTGCTGACCCAAAATCATAGGTTTGTGAATTTTTTCTTGAGGAATGATCAACAGATATTATGTTCTTGACATGCCAAGGGGTACAATGAAATTTATGGCAATGTATGAGAGTACACAGTGGTCACTGAAATGGTCCTCCAATGTTTAGGATGGGGATTGCAATGACAGTGACAAAATACTTTGTAATATATTCCCCCTAAATCATGAAGACTAAGAGAGAGGGAGGGGTAAAATGCTTTATGATAACATGCCCAAACCAAAATGATGTCTTTGGAAGACTTGAAAGATCAAATAAAAATGATATCTATGATACATGAATATGTGATATGTGCACAACCATACATAATAGAGAGCATATTATAATATCCAATGTATGTACATAGTCATCCAATGAGAAGGATCATTAAATAGACTTAGGTATGGTCACAACCATCTAATCAAAAGAGTCATGCATATAGCCATGATAAACCAAAGAATCCCACATCATTGATTTCATCATACAAAACACAGGGTCTTGTGCTTCATCTCGACCCAAATAAGTACAAATTAAAGCATGAAAATGAATGAGCTGAAGTCAAACATGTAAGAAAATCACCTGATTACTAGCCAATGATGAAATTTGTTAACAAGTGCAAGATAGACCACCAATAATGAAAATGGTTCTCAAGGTACTGCTAGTACAATCCACTTTATGTGAAAAATGAGTTGGATTCAAACACCTGCGGAATCGCTCGATCGAAGGCTAGTGATGAGAACCTGTCGTCGACCACAAAGAACTTTCCATTGAGGCATGCAAGCCCTAAGGTACCATAAGGGAGTCTCTAGATCAAATTCTTGGATAATGAGCTGAAGTCGACATGAAGTGATCGGATTAAGGAGGGCCATAATGTTTCCGAAATCATTGACGTGAGACAGAGGAATAATATGATAGTGAATCAGGACTAAACAGAGGATTAGAGGTTGAAAATTACAGAAGGAACTGCTATTGAACATATTGGTGACACGACTCTAGAATTTGGCAGTATTTGACATCAAGGGATCTGAGGTCATGGTGACAAGGCAAAGAGAATATGAGAGGTCAAAATGGATAACCCAAACCCATGGACGCAAAATGACAAATGTGGGATGTCCCCAACCCAACACGAACTACATGCAAGTGTCATGTTCAAGAGTGACATACTACTGACATGGCTGAGAACTGGTTCCATTTTCCCTCACCATTTCTAGCGAGTACCCCAATTATTTTTGAAAACAAGCTTGAAGGGGATAGCATATGCTTGCCATGTAAGTTTATCCTTCGGACAAATCCATCTTAGTACATTTTAGGAGCCCTAGGAAGGAGGAACTCAGTAACGTCATGACGATAATTTCCAATGTCATTTAGTTTTAACGAGTATGACAAAAGAATAACTGGAAGCTACAAAGACAAAGCTTCAACTTGTCATGGATTGCATAGCTCCAACCATCTATAATTGGTCGAAATCAGTAACAATAAAATTGAAGCATCGGTTAACCAAATGCAAGAATGACAAGCTGAAACAATTCAGATATGGGTCCATATTGATACCATTCATCCTAGAACAGTTATCTATATTCCAGCGCCAGGAGGTGATAGTACCTATACCACCAGCATGAGAGCCACAGATGGTCCCTTGGGAGGAGTTGATGCCTCAATCAAAAGGTGGTCAATACATGTCATGGAAACCATAATTCTTCAACTAGCTCCGCCAACAGCTCATTGTGGTAAAGGATTGGCCATACACCGGTACCGATTTCAAGGGTGATCTGGTCCTTCCACTCCTCGAAGGAGATGACTGGGATGAGGATTTGGGTAAAAACTCATTTTTTTTATTTTTATGAGTATCATGATTTTTTTTTTTTATGTGTTCTGACATTTATCCATGTGTTGCAGATGTTGGCTTAGAGAGACCTGCAGGGATGTCCCCTAGAGCACGAACGATTTTGAAGGGGCCCCTCATGGTGAGGGAAGAGAGGAAGAAGATATTTTTCACAAGTTGGAGGGACTCACAAGTGGGATCCCAGATTATGTGAGATTCGAGGATGTTCCTAGTGCTTATCAGAGGGACACTGCAAGGGTGCCTAACTGCATCCACCGACTAATGAGGTGGGTTGTACATGCAGTAACATGCTTGCATGAGCACCATGCGAATTAGATGCCTAAGTTTCATTTTTGCACATTTTTTAGAGAAATGATGTTTGAGAATGTAACCACAACACATATATTTTTTGAACTATGATGCACATGGATGAAAACAATCGATATATATATATGGGCGGAAATGTGAAGCTGGGTTACACTTTTGTGAGAATCGGGGGCCGAAATTTTTTTTCAACAATAGTTCGGCCGAACATTTTACAAAGTTCGGCCGAACTATGAGTTCGGCT
>JAXQQM020057724.1:0-100998 GCA_034641835.2 Pinus albicaulis | reverse complement strand
CGGAGTGCGGACTCGAAGGTGGACTGGCTCGACGACGACGGTGCGGAGCAGGTCGATCAACCGGAAACTGAGGATGAAGGCCAAGAAGTCTCCGGGAAAGGCGCCTTGGGGGCGTAATGATGACAGGAAGAAGGAAACCGACAAGGGCAGAAAGGGACAAAATCAAGAAGGTCAAGGGCAGAAAAGGTGCAGTGACAATTGATTTTAGAGTCTTTGCCAGGCGGTGTAAACCAGGCGCTTCTTCACTTAGGGTCAGTGTGTGGTGTGCGTTGATCTTAATTTTTAAACCCTTTCCGTTGTTTGAGAGCAAGAAAGTGTGCTAATGAAATAAAATAAACCTGGCGTAGAACAAGAAATGTTTAAATAATAAAGAAATACCAAATACGTATGGGTATGCCTAACCCATGAAGGTCTCTCACAACTATACAAAAGAAGGGAAAACTATGGAACAGAAGACAAAGGAAGCTCAACAGATCTAGGGTCAAAGGGGACAGAGATCTGGAGGATAAAGCTGCAGACAAGGGGTGCAGATCACAGCCAAGAGACAGAGGCAAGGTGGCCGGAAAAGGGAAATCAGCAAAAAACCGGGGGCAAGGCAGAGGCCTTCAGAGGAGGTCCAAACAAAACGACAAGAGGTGATTTGAAAGGAAAAGAGGCTGATTTCAATGGATCTGAAAGTGAGGTAACAGATCTGGAAAAAAGGGGGTTGAAGCTATGAAACCGACGGCTGAAACAGCTAAAACTCTTCCACCAAAAGTGGAGGGTACTAAAGCCCTAAGGGGCCGGGTTCCCACTTAGATGAGTAAAAACAGATCAGATTCGGGTCGCGCTGCCAGACAGGCCGGAAGACCTCGGCGTGGCCGCAAAGAAACCCGTGTGCGTAAAAAAAATGCTGGAAAGTCGTCGTTGGCTCGACTCGATCCGAGTTCAGTTTAAAACAAAGTCGGTAAGTGCGACTCCGAGGTCCAGGCCGCAGGTTTTGGGCCAAAGTGCGACCCCCGATCCGCTGTCTCTGCCGCGCATTTTCCGAAAAGTTGTCGTCTCGCGGTACTGGTGTCGCTTTACCCGAAAAATAGGGCGAAACACACTAAACCCTCCATTTTAAGTTTTTAGGGTTTTATGTGAGAAAATGACATAAAAAGAGGAAAACTAAGCAGCTGAAAAGAAGCCCTAGGGCCTGAAGTAGCTGGATATGCAGGAATATGAAAAACGACAGCGGTCGTAATTTAAAACCCGTGTGGAGTCGTCATTTGTTAGTATGAATTCTTTGTCGAAGCGTACGAAAAAGAACCACTTTAGCTACGCATAACTAATAGCCCTAACAACAATAATGGCTGCAAAACATCTTCAGATCTGCAATTAGTAGTTAAAGTGCTGCAACAAACAGATCTATAAATGGAAAGACATTAAGCAGTAAAGCAAAGAGTTTGCTCCATGCATCCAACAGACAAGACAAGAACACGATTTTTGAATGAATTTTTATATTACAGGGCACCTGGGAGGAAACAAGAAGGTGTATCCAGATCTCCTCAATGGGATGGGTTCTTTGTAGTCCTCAGCACTTCAGATCTAAGCTTTCTCTCTTGTAGATGTAGAAAACCCAATGTAGAAGATAGAGCTCAATGGGAGCAAAATGGTAGAAAATGAGACCAAGTGTATAGATCCAGAGTGATCTAATAGGCAACAAAAGGTGAAGAATGATGGGGAAAACCCTCCTATTTATAACAAAACATTGGGTCATTCTAGATCTTGGTGCATGATTAAAATAATGTTAATCAAATCTAGATCCACCTCTATGGAATATTTTATTATTATTTGTTGGAGGGAAAGGGTGTTTGACTTGGGTCAAATCCCTTGATTAGTGAAGAATAAATAAATAAATGATTTATTTATCCTTTTTAAGGAAGTGGTTGGGATATAATCAAATAAATAATGATTTATTTAATTAATAGTGGTTGATTTGGTCATATTTAACAAGGAATATTATTTAAATAATTATTCCTAGAAAATAATAAGATAACTATGGGTGTATCTCATTAATTTCTTTGTTTTTGGTTTAAACATGACTGGGAATAATAATTAAATTATGGTTTAATTAATTATTCCTTTTGGGGTTTCCTAATTAACATAGTGAAAGCAGTTTTACTTGGGGTAAAACTGGTCTTACATGGTGTACTTGGGTCCATCTAATGATGAAGAGTTAGATGACCAAAAATGGTAACACGCTTAACTTTGGAATTTATTTATTACCCGAAAACATTGAAAACCTTTGTAAAACGCAAAGTCGGGTTTATTTTATTTTTTCTGCCAAAGAAAATCATATTGAAACTCGACCGTCGATCTGTCCCACAGATCAACAGAGCGGAATACCCCTCATCTGGTGGACCCCCCTTCGCCGCGCTATTTTCCATTTCCACCGGTTTCAGCCCGCACCACCTTTCGTCCAGGGGCGGTTTTATACCGTCGGCCAGCGATCCCACACGCTGGCCGACACGTGTTCGCCACTTCATTCCAAAACCGTCGTGCCATGTCTATTTCCCGCGCGTTAATCCTCGTCTCATGGCCCTGCAGCGGGATTCACCCCCGCCGTCGGATCTGGGCCCTCCCATCCGACGGTCCCTGATCGCCTTTTCCGCTCACCCTTTAACGAACTCGCCCGCCCGTTAAAATCTCCCCCGACACATTTGAAAGACGATCTCCACCGTCGATCTCCATAGATCGACGGCTCTCGTTCACTCTCCCGATTCCATGGTACAGTCCACCTTCTTCCCCGTTGACTGTTCAAAATGCTCCCAACCGTTGATTGTAATATGATCAACGGCTCTGATCGCTCAATTCTCCCGCACGCCTTCCGATGCAGTCTATCCATATAACGCAGGATTTCCTCATTTTTCTTGTTTTTTGCAGGTTTTTAAGGTTTTTTCTTCGTGTTCTATGAAGATCTAAAGGATGAGAGTGACGACTCCAGTCCTTCCGATTAATCCAGGGAATCGATCATACGGAGAAGAACAATGATATCAACAAAGTTTCATGAGCTTTGGTTGCCGCACATCCCTGTAAAGCTCGAAGAATGCCATCGATGTCAGAGC
This sequence comes from Pinus albicaulis, assembly GCA_034641835.2. NCBI lineage: Eukaryota > Viridiplantae > Streptophyta > Pinopsida > Pinales > Pinaceae > Pinus > Pinus albicaulis. Next base: position 97,909 of record JAXQQM020057724.1, on the reverse strand, counting down.
AGAGAAAGAGTATCAGGTTTTGAAGGTAAAATGAACCAGAGCAGCGGTTTTATGAATAAATTGGCGGGGATTACGGCTAAGACGGTTATCAAAAGCCTAATCCCCGGCTCAGAACACGGATTAAAGCAAAACCTAAAAGTGTTCATCAGACAGATCGCCTCCACCGCCATACTTTGAGGCAAATTGATTCCTCAACCACCACAGTGCCACCTATTGCCTCAGAAAGCTCAATCAGAGGATGAATTTATTGAGCAAGATCAGATATTATGCCTCGGAACAACCAAAGAAGTTATTACTGCACCAGATTTAATGACAGAATGTTTGCAGAGTAACCCTAATAGTACGCAGAGCCTCAAAGGTCAACAAAAGCTCCCTTCGAGCTTACTTCTTAAGTGTAAACACATTAATGCAATGTAACACCTGTAGAATTTCTTCATCGAGCCTCACGGGGTCAGGAAGACATTAATTCTGCATTAATTGTATTTGAGATCTTTTTATTAGATCTCACCTCCTCATCCTTCTATAAATACTCCAGAAGAAGATGAGTGAGGGGTTGGATTAGCTGGTTGTCAATGTAATTGCTGAAGTGTTGTAGCTGTTTCTGAGTGAAAAACTCTTGACTGTAAATAGTGGTTTCATAGGCTCTTGGAGCTCTGCTTGTAACAGATAGGTTAGATTGTGAAAAGAGATGGATTAAAACATTGGATTTGAAGATTGTAACCGGTTTGAAGCAATCAATACAAGCCGATTTATGGGATCCTGGTCTATTGACAGATGTTTTTCTCATCAGAACTGTTATTTTATTTATAGCTAATTTGTTTCATTTTAATATAAAGAATGCTTAAACAGTATTAGGGGAGACACTGCATACCTAACTTCTTTGGGTTTAAAAAAATATTTATCCCAATGTTTTCTTCTTATTGTGTTATTTAGAAATGATTTAATTCAGCCTAAGTACAGAGATGCTGGCGTTCCCTCATCTTTTCGTCACTGCTGAATGTTATTTTTAAATGTTACTTTCATATATGTTGTGTAAGGAATGAATTGAGGAAATCAAAGGTTAGCCCTGAGTCCCTTTCTTGTTTGCTCAACTATTTGACTGTTTCCCTTAGGATGTGTCAAAAGCCGACTAGTTTCAAAGCACTTATCAGATTCAATAATTTATGTTGTCTGGTGATTATTCTGAAGCAATCATAAAGGAGATCTAGAGAGATCATGAGTCCCCAGCTCCCACTAGTTTCTGGCCCAAAGGTTGTCAAGTTTCGTTTAATCTGGTGTTCATTAGTTATATCAGCAATGGATAGTTTCAAAGTACTTACCAGATCCTAGTTTGCTTCTATGTCTTTCTTAAGTGCCTAGTCAAAGGCTGGCTAGTTTCAAAGTACTTACCAGATCCTGGGCTGCTCTTTGTTCTGCATCTGTCATTTCCCCTTTCTTATTGTATCACTCCATTCCATAAATCAAGCCTTAAAGAGATCCTTAGGCATAGATGACTTGCCCCATAGAGTACTCTTGAACCTGAATGTTTCGATTAAAATCCTCTTATGACTCCATAGCCCAATGGATTGAAAACTTGCCATCATTTCTCTTCATGATCAAAGCTTACTCTTTTGCTTGCAACTTCTCACCTTTGAACCTATTTGCATATAGACCTTTCCGCCTCAGACAGCAAGTATGTTCAACCATCCGAGAAAACCAAACAAAAACCTTGGCCTTCATAACTAGCCTAATATCATCACCCTAAAACTTCAAAGACAATATCCCTCTTTGTACATATTGGAGAGATCCCTCTCCGGATTCAGGAGGGCTAGATCCTAGAATCCCAAATTTGGTTGAAATGATGTTAACTCTGTGATCGGACTTTGCCAATCTTGCTGTTACAGAGACTAATGTGTTTCCATTTTCCGAGTTCCGCTTAGCATGTGGTTCCGCTCCTGTTGGCTCAAAGAGCCCATCTTCTCGACACTACGCTCTACTTAAACCTTTATCCTGACCCTGTGTCACCTTATTTAATGGAATTGCTCCAGATTCATTCCTCAATTAAATGCCTTCACATGTTCGATTATTATGTACCATTGTTCTGTTCCTTCGACCGAGCCAGCGGGGAATCCATTGGCCCTCACTGCTTCAATTACGTTCACCTTCAATATTTGTTGAGTTTATGGGTTACTCTAACTGTGATTTCACCAAATTTCTCATAACGTGCGTCTAACACACCTGCACACAGTTAACTAAACAGTTCCTCGGTTCTTCAACTGTGGAATGGAAATTTCTGGGTTTGAATTGAGTTCTCTGCTTTGAGAGCATCGATGTTTCGAAACTCACACTTCCAATCAAATATTCAACCCTACTATGCACTCAAATATTTCTTATATACATGTATAGAATCTCTATTAACCCTTGGGATTTCTACCCCAAAAAAAATATTTAAATTTTTCGTTACTGCACCCCCAACCAGTTCTCAACCTCGATCTCATTTCGCGGGTTATGCACAACAGAGTTTATAACTAAACCCTTCTTCTAAGTATTGTGTATGGGACAGCATTATACATACCCTAAATTCATAAACTCAAAAAAATACAAGGATACACACATGCAATTAAGTCATTAATGCATAGATAGTTACATATCACAGCTCTTTCACATAGAATTCTTGTATCAACAATATCCATATAATACTGAAACCAATCCTTCTACATACACAACTTAATTTACTTACACAACTGCCTCTACTTCATGTTTGTTACTTTGTCTTATTGCTGGTTCAGGTACTCCTCCTTTGCTATCCCCTTTGCCATCAATGACAACATTTCCAACAGTCTCCCCCTTTGGCATTGATGGCAATACTCTTCCTCTGTTTGCCTTATAGAAGCCCCTTTTTTATTTTCCTCCCCCTTTGACATCAATGGCAAAGGGTTGCTCATTTCCTAGTTTGCTTTCTGCATTTCCTCTTTCTGAGATCTTCTGACTTTGTACCCTGCTGCTCCAAACTTTGGATTAAATCTAAAATTCTGACCCTGTAGCCTTTTCTTTAACTCTTTTATGCTGGGTGTATTCTTTCCATAATCCTTTGACCCTGAGGACCTGTTTCATGCTTTCCTTGTTGGCTGATCTCCCCCTGGAATGATATTTTCGTTTCTGTTCTCCCCCTGAAACTATGCTTTCTCTTTATATCAGAGAGTAGCATCTACAGATACTACCCCTAGTATATCTCTCAAATATTCAAACGGTTCTCTAGCAAGAGGTTTGGTAAATATATCTATTGTTTGTTCTTTTGTTGGCACATACTCCAGCTTTACTATCTTCTGAGCCACTTGTTCTTGGAGAAAATGATACTTGATTGGGATATGCTTAGTTTTTGAGTGAAGCACAGGATTTTTAGATATACTTATAGCACTTGTATTATCACATTTGATTGGGATAGGTTCATCAATGCTTACCTTCATGTCTTGGAGGGTTTGCTTCATCCACATTACTTGTGTACAACATGCTGCTACTGCTATATATTCTGCTTCTGCTGTAGACAGAGAGATAGATGTTTGTTTCTTGCTTAACCATGCCACCAGACTTTCTCCTAGATAGAATGCACCTCCACTTGTACTTTTCCTATCATCCACACAGCTGGCCCAATCTGCATCTGTGTAAGCTGTCAAAGTGAAGCTTTTGCTTTTAGGGTACCAAAGTCCATACTGTGTTATTCCTTGTAGATATCTAAATATTCTTTTGACTTCCAGAAGATGGTTTTGTTTAGGTGATGCTTGATATCTAGCCACTAATCCTACTGCTAGCATGATGTCTGGTCTTGATGCTGTCAGATACAATAGACTTCCTATCATGGATCTGTAGAGTTTTTGATCTATATCAGCAGATCCATCATCAGCACACAACTTGCATCCCGTGATCATGGGAGTTGACACAGGTTTGCAGTCTTCCATTTTGAACTTTTTCAACATTTATTTTAAGTATTTTTCCTATGAGATGAATGTACCTGTGTTCTTTTGCTGAATTTGAAGTCCTAAGTAGAAACTGAGCTCTCCAATCATAGACATCTCAAACTCTGTTTTCATCTCATCAGCAAACCCTTTTTCTAGTTCTTCTCTGTTGCTTCCAAACATAATGTCATCAACATATACTACAACAATCAGGAGTTCATTTTCATGGGCTTTTATGTATAGATTGTTGTCTACTCCTCCTCTCTTAAAGCCTTGTTTTTGCAAGTACTTATCCAGCCTTGAGTACCAAGCACGAGGAGCTTGTTTTAGTCCATATAGAGCCTTCTTTAGTCTGCACACATAGTCTTCTTTGTCTGTTAATGAGAAACCTTCTAGTTGTTCCATGTAGACTTCTTCTTCTAGATCTCCATTCAGAAATGCAGATTTTACATCCATTTGATATACCTTGAAGTTTTGGTAGCATGCAAATGCCAGGAACATTTTGATAGCTTCCATTCTGGCTACAGGGGAAAATGTTTCATCGTAATCAAGTCCTTCAATTTGTGAGTATCCTTTGCAGACAATTCTGGCTTTATTCCTGATTACTTGTCCTTCCTCATTCATTTTATTTTTGAATACCCATTTTGAGCCTATGACATTTTTCTCAGTAGGTCTAGGAACTAGTTCTCAGGTATTGTTCTTCTCAATTTGTTCCAATTCTTCATTCATTGCATTCACCCAAGACTTGTCCTTGCTGGCTTCTTCAAATTTCTTTGGCTCTATTTGTGACAACATGGCTATGTATACCTCTTCTGTCTGTTCAGTTAGCTGCCTTCTTGTCTGCACTCCTACACTCTTGTCTCCAATGATTTGATCTTCTGGATGGTTCTTTTGAGTGTATCTCGAGGGGGTTTTCGAGTTCAGTTCAGTATCATCTGATGTCTTGTTTGTTTCATCATCATCTTGGTCCTCTTCTTCATGATTTTCTGAATAGCTGCTGCAGTCTATATCTCTTGTCTTGTTTGGGAGTTCTTCATCAAATCTTACATCAATACTTTCTACAATTTTTCGAAGAGTCTTGTTGTAGCATCTGTATCCTTTACTCTTGGATGCATATCCTAAGAGTATTCCTTCATCTACTCTTGCATCAAACTTCCCCAGATTTTCATCATTATTCTTTATGTAGCACTTGCTGCCAAAGACTCTAAAGTGCTTGATTGATGCAGGTTTACCATGCCATAGCTCATAAGGTGTCTTATCACTATTAGGTCTTAAATGAGCTTTGTTTAGAATATGTACTGTTGTGTGTACAACTTCTACCCAAAAGGTTTGAGTAATGTTACTCTCTTGCATCATAGCTCTGGCCATTTGTTGTACAGACCTGTTTTGTCTCTCTGCTACTCCATTCTGCTGAGGTGTCCCTGCAATGGTAAATTGTTGCTTTATCCCATGTTCATTACATAGGTCTGCAAAGTCATAATCTGTGAATTCACCTCCTCTGTCTGATCTGATACATTTTAGTTTGCATCCAGTTTTATTTTCTGCTAATGCTTTGAATATTTTAAATTTTTCCAGTGCTTCTGATTTGTTCTTGAGAAAAGCAACCCATGTCATTCTGGAGAAATCATCTATTATCAGCATGAAGTAGGATTCTCCACTTGGTGTCTTAGTTCTAGTAGGTCCACACAGGTCCATGTGCACAAGCTGGAGTGGTCTTCTTGTTGATAGCTCATCTTTAGATTTAAAGGATGTGCGCGTCTGTTTCCCTAATTAACAAGATTTGCATATGGTATTTGAAGGTCTTTTTATTTCTAGCATATCTCTGAAAACTTTCTTCTTGCTCAGTCTGATGATATGGTCAAAGCTAAGATGTCCCAATCTCCTATGCCATAACCATGACTCCTCAAGTTTGCTAAGATGGCAGGCTTCATCCTCCTCTTTCACTATGTACACATTACTCTCTGTTCGAACACCTTTGAGCAGAGTCTTTCCTATTGTGCTTGATCTGACTTCACAATATTGTGCTCTAAAAAGAACTTCACAGCCTTTGTCACACATCTGACTGAAACTCAGTAAATTTTCTTTCAGCCCATCTGCAAAAAATACATCTTGGGCCTTTCCTCTGCCATTGTCTATGCTGATTGAGCCTTTTCCCTTGATCTTACTTGATTTATCATTGCCAAAAGTAACATTGCCATATTTCTTTTCATCAAGAGTTATAAACTTGCTTTTCTCTCCAGTCATGTGTTTTGAGCAGCCACTTTCCAGGTACCACTGGATTTTCAGGTCTTGAGCAGTTAGAGCCAAGTCACATTTATTCTCCTTCTTTATCCACTGGAAGCACCATTTTGTTTGGTATCTTTTGTGAGATGATGGGATACATCTTCTGAGAGGACACTTGGAAGAAGTATGTCCAACTTGATTGCATACACAACATTTGGTCATAATTTTTGCAGAGTTGTGAGTATGAACAAAATTTCTTTGATTCATAAACCTCCTTGAAGTGTTGAATATCAATCTTTGTCCATACTTTCTACACTCAATGATTTTATGGCCAAATTATTTACAATAAAAATAGTAACCATAGAAACAACTTGCATACCTGATGTGAGGTTGTCTTCTCTAGTTGTTTGTTTGAGACAGTCTCTTTGTTGTTTGCATATTTAGCTAGTTTGAATTACTCCTCCTTGCATGACAATATGCAGCAATGTGTCCTAGCTTGTGGCAGACATAGCAGGTGGCATTCTTCATAGGAGGGAAGAATCTCCTTTGATGGCTTGCAAACTTGACAAACTCAGGAGTATATGAACCTTTTTCTGTTTTCTGAGTATTTATTTCATTCTTTGTTATTCGAGGATTCTTATGGGTTCTGTCTCCCTCCTTACATGTTTCTTCTTTTGTAGGAATTATTTGAGGTGCTTCATCATCCTTCTTTTCTTTTACAAAAATAATTTTTTTGTTTTCCTTTTCTTTTCTTTTACTTGATTCTCCTTCATAACCTATTCCCGTTTTTATCATAGGAGATATTTGAGCATCCAGGATTTCGTTCAACTTACTAGAGCTTGTTGTTTGAGAAAAATTTGTAGATACTTTCCTCTGAGCATTTTCTACTTTCTTCCTCAAACATACAACTTATTCTTCCAGCTTCTCTTGTTTTCGAGTTTTATCCTTGATTTTCTGAAGTAATATGTCTTCTATATTCTTGGCTTCTTCAAGCTTTACCTTCAGCTATATGAGGACTTCTGAATTTTGTTCTTCTTTCACATATTTGAGGAGAATCTCTTTTTGTTTTCTGCATTTTAGTTTGAGTCTGTCAATCTCCTCTAGGGCACTTCTTAGCTCCCCCTCAAGGTCAACTTCACCTTCTTCTTCATCTTCTAGCAAGAGTCCTTCAAGTTCTTCTATGGCCATTAGTAAAAATTCAGAGGTTCCTTCTTGTCCTGAGGATTCATCTGAGTCTTCAGATGTACTACTGTCTTGTTGAGCATAGAAGGATTTTCTGCTGATTCTCTTTCCTTTCTGCCAGTTCTTTGATGTGTTTTTCTCTGATTCTTGAGCAATGCTCGGCCTCGAGAACAAGTACATAAATCATGATGAAAACACTACTATACATATGAACTCAAGGAAACATGGCGGGGGACTCCCATGAGGGAAACTACTACATAATACTGCTGCATAATAGTTTCAATACACAAATATACCAATATGTGTCTCAAATACAACAGGGGGAGCAATATCTCAACCCCTGGAAACAATAATGCACAATCCCTTAAAGGATTGGCTGCAAAACATACAAAATGGCAATTCCACAGAAATGTCAGAGTTGCTGGGTAGCTGCAGCAAATCATAAATAGAACTGGATGGAGATGGCTGAATCTTATGCTCAAACTGAATATGCCTCCTCCAATGGATCTTTCAAGTGAAACGCTGATCCCTTCACTAAATATCTCTCCCTCCAATACTCTGCAAGAGCCCCATTGCAAATGCTCCTCTCAAAATAATGCAGTCTCTGAATGGAACTGCACTGTAGGGCTATCGAAAGAGTTGGCCTTGATGCCAAAGTATGCAATATGCTTCGGAAAGCCTCCAATCTAATATCTCAAAGAAAAGAGGGACTCCTCCTCTGAAAAATAGATGAAGGGGATGGTGTAGTGAACCCTCACGACAACACCTAGCAACGCAATATTATTTTGCTGCAGAAATAACGCTGTCTTGATGGAGGATGCTTGGCCTCAAGCCTGGATGTGAGGAAGATGAAGAAAAATCCCTCAAGAGACCTCTCAAGAAGGAGAAGGAATCCTAAACAGGAATTCCTCCGACAATTCTTGCTAAGCAGCAAAGAATTCTCCAATTGTCTGACTAGACAATGAGATGAATAATACAAGCATGAGAAATAATGGTTGCCTTGTCCTCCTTTTAAACAAATGAAATCTCCTCTCCATGGGTCCCACTCCTTTTAGGGTTTCCTCCACCAAATAATCCTTTCCTCATTCATACTACACTGCTTCTCTAAGTGTGCTCCACCTCTTGGCCCAGCGCTATTGACTTGGTCAAACTTGACCTTGTCTACTTGCAAATAACCCTGTTCACACATGAGGGTGTGAAAACCAGCTCCAATGATGATCCCCTTTCATACTTAGAGGGATTTTATTGAGATTTTTATTATGCATGGGCCTCCTTACCCATTTATTCTCCTCCTAGGTGAAATAAGCAAAATTTAATGTTCTAATTATCTGCATGAAAATTTTGGAACATTACAGTCCTCCCCTCCCAAATGTTGCTTGTCCTCAAGCAACTGTAAGGATAGAATTGAAAGCCTCCTCTCCAGGCATGGAGTATATGAAGTTTTTAGGAATATCTTCCTCATGTGGATCCTCCATTCCCCAAGCAATCAACCATACAAAATGAGTTACCTCCCAACATGGCAACTCTTGAAAGACATCTTCCACCTCTGGCCCCGACAATGTAGGTGGGCTGAAAATATGATCCTGGTAGACAATGTAGCCTACCCCACGCTGTCCATATCTCCACTTATGATAAGTGTAGAGAAAATGATGATCATGGGTTGCAAAATACTTTCCCTCAAAGGGAAAGATGAATACTAGATCTCCAAAGATATTTCCTCCAATGCTGCAAATCATGCTGGCTCAAGTATCTCCATATATGATGAGTTGGAAGTCATCATCATATGGTATCTAATCCCACATATGGCTCACATCATAATGAAACAAATGAGCTGCTTTAGTGGCCATACCATCTCCCATGCTCCCTTTAGAACATGTAGGGAAAAGTGTGTGGGAGTTTTCTCCCTCCAAGGACACATCCACCCAATGTGTCTCTCCTCCAATCATGCTCCCAAGGAAAGCTCTAGCAATATCAATTAAGGTAACCATAAGGAGAATCATGTTGGCTGCCATGTGTAGTAAATGAGAAGGAAAATGGTCCCTCAAATGTAGCCAACGCAGTTTGACTCTCCACTGCCATAGAAAATAAAATGATGGGTGGCCTCCCCACCATTTGCTTGCTGCCCCGGTTTCCTCACAAATCTGGAGAAAGTGTGGGATGTAATGTGCATTATGAGTACATTCTCCATGATAAATATCCTCCCCACATCCTCTTAGGGAGTGATCATCCATAATGGCCTTATGTAGACCATTAAATATAGAAGGAAGAATAATCCTTCTTCGAGCAAATCCCTGCACATATATGGTTAAGAGATGCATATATATAGATAAATCATCATGTAAATCAACCATACTCTCACCATATGTTTTGCTCATATAAATGGAGTGGCTCATAGATGAGTCTCCCCTCATCCTCAAAGGGAAAAGAGTTGACTGTGCTAACTCCTCCAACTCCTTATGATCCATGGAGTGCCTCCTCAAAGTCTTCAAGTGGTTTTTCCCAAAAGAAGGAAAGAAATGTAATGTGGCCCTCATGGTTGGCCCATGGTTTCTCCTAAAATGTACAACATGTATGGTAAGGAGAATCATGCTCCCAATGGGAATTCTCAATCCTAAGCCCACTCTCCAAGTAAAGCTCCCCATAGCTATAAACATATCAACAATACATGGACGCATAGTACAATAAGAACAAGTTGCCAAATGACAACCAGAAAGTGGATCAAGGCCCCATACAAGGAACCAGCGCAGTGCATGCCCTGCCTGCATCAAATCAAACAAAAACAAGTGTTCTCCCAACCACTTGTTTTCTGCCACAATCATGTTACAAGATATAAACATGGAAGTACAACAAGGTGTCAATGGTGCACACCAAAAATCATGTGGCTTTCTCCACAAAGCACCAATGAGATAGCCAATCTCAATGCTACAAATGGCTTCAAGTACATCATGATACAATATGCAAGAAGGAATAATTCTCCTTGGTACAATGTGCTGCTCATAAAAAGACAAGAAGTACAAAACATAAGGTGAAATTGTACATTCTCCATCATGCACTAGAAGACTTGAGCTGAAATGGCTCAACTGAAAATGCTCCCTTACTCCCAATGAGTAGGAAGGTGGCTGTGACATATTCTCCATCATCATTCGGGCTCTGCATCTCTCCATATGCTGATGTATGTCCTACTGGATGCCCTCCCAAATGAACTCCTCTGACAAGGCAATATATGCATCAAAGTGCATGGAAAAGAGTCCTCTTGTGCTGCATGCAACAACTTCTCCTTGAGACTAGAATCTCTAGTCAAGAAGACTTTTCCATGGGAATATATGACCATATCATCCATCATATACTCATCATCTCTATCTGGGTCATCTAGAATCATGCATGCATCAAGATCCTTAGAGTACTCAACTAAGAGCTGAGATCTCCAGTAAGGATCAATCCTCCTCAGAGACATCATTGGTAATCCGACATGTGTAGCTATCCTCATGCTTCTATCTGCTACTTTGACATCCCCCATGCCAAATTTCTCCTCCAAACTCTTCACCTCTCCACAATCCAAGAGTGGTGACCCCAAAGACAAAATGTCTCTCATCAATGACAGATCTGGTGGCCTCCCTGGTGGAATGCCTCTATGCAATGAGACATCAATGTCAAGAGTGGACTGTATATATGGTTGAGAAACCTTTCCCTTGCTCTCATAACGCAATACAGTATTCCTCCTCTTTGCACTAGTTCTCTGAAATAGAGAAGGGTGTGTGCCTCTCATCACCTGATGCTACTCTTTCTCCCTTCCTCTTTCTCCCGGCTATAGTGCTACACAATCATGCTGCTCATGGATTGTGCTTGGACCTCCATGTATAAGATCTTGGGGACTTCCTTGCAAAGCTGCAAGAATCCCTCTAGTTGGAGCAAGAGCTACTCCTTCCTCTACATGAGGTACTAGATCAACTCTAGAAATGACAGCGCTGTTTCCCTCAACCTCCTCAATATGAGTGGGAAACCCTCCAATGATTTGATCCTCTTTTGAAAGAGAGATCTTCTTGCCTCTTTGTGCCAAGAATGAAGATCTTGCCTCCAATAAAGCATCATGCAAGATATCAGCCTCCTTCATAGCTTTCTGTAGTGATTCTGAGTCTATGGTTTTCTTCATCACATGCAAGGGTTTTGTTTGTTTGAATGTGTTTGTTTCCTCCACATGTGTTTCAGAGTTTCTTCTACCAAATCTCCTTATCAAAGTTCGAATGAACATTGCATAGGAAGAGGTATTTTCATTTTTCAAAGTAAAAGACTCAAATAACCACCATGCATAGACCTTACCTCCCAAGTGCAGCGCTCGTACTCTGATGGCTTCATCTTCAGAAATCTGATGCTGCTGCAAAAAGGTGTCTAGCTCTTCTATCCAAGCCCTGGCTGAACAAGTAGGGGAACCATCAAACATAGACAGAGTAAATCTATCCTCATCATGCTGCTTGCTCCTCCTCACCATGATCTTTCAAAACTCTGGAAAAGTAATATGATATCTAAACCTCTGGGTTTGAGATTCATACTCATGTAAGAAACCTCTGAGAGTTCCTCTCTTCGGCATTTCTTCTTCTTCTTCTTCTCTCATGGCAAGACTGGCCATGTGACTGTGCTGTATATCATAGGGTGTAGCTGCATGCTCACATCCCCTACAAGAAAATCTAGAGTTTGACTCAATTTCAAACCCTCTTGGAGATCCTGTACAAATCTCCCTCCTTATCTTCTCAAATTTTTCATGAATGCTCGGTATAGATCTTGGAAGAAGCTTATCTCCCTCTTTCTCTCCATAAAATGGAATCTTCATCTTCTCTCTCTCTGATAGCATGATGGCTAAGATCCATTGGCTGGGCCAGAGATCATGCTCTGATACCATTGTAATATTCCTTTTTCAGGAAATTTCTACAAAATGAGAATATCTCAAGATATTCTAAAGTTGGAGCTCCAGCAATAAGCAAGCACAATAATGGTGCAACAACAACACTCAACTCATAAAAACATGAGAGGAATCCATAGCCATTTTATTAAATAATAGCAACAACTAAGGAATACAAGATCTTGAGGAAAATGATACTCAAGATGAGCAATGCTCAGCCTCAAAGAACAAGTACATAAATCAAGATGAAAACACTGCTATACATATGAACTCAAGCTATGGCAGCGCAATCCATGAAGGGAAATTACTGCATAATAGTGTCAATACACAAATATACCAATATGTGGCTCAAATAAAATAGGGGGAGCAAGATCTCAACCCCTGGAAACAATAATGCACAATCCCTAAAAGGATTGGCTGCAAAACATACAAAATGGAAATTCCACAGAAATGCCGGAGTTGCTGGGTAGCTACAGCAACTCAGAAATAGAACTGGATGGAGATGGCTGAATCTGATGCTAAAACTGAATATGCCTCCTCCAATGGATCTTTCAAGTGAAAGGCTGATCCCTTCACTAAAGATCTCTCCCTCCAATACTCTGCAAGAGCCCCACTGCAAATGCTCCTCTCAAAATAACGCAGTCTCTGAATGGAACTGCGCTGTAGGGCTATGGAAAGAGTTGGCCTTGATGCCAAAGTCTGAAATATGCTCCGGAAAGCCTCCAATCTGATATCTCAAAGGAAAGAGGGACTCCTCCTCTGAAAAATAGATGAAGGGGATGGTGTAGTGAACCCTCATGGCAACACCCAACAACACAGTATTATTCTGCTGCAGAAATAACGCTGTCTTGATGGAAGATGCTTGGCCTCAAGCCTGGATGTGAGGAAAATGAAGAACAATCCCTCAAGAGACCTCTCAAGAAGGAGAAGGAATCCTAAACAGGAATTCCTTCGGCAATTCTTGCTAAGCAGCAAAGAATGCTCCAATTGTCTGACTAGACAATGAGATGAATAATACAAGCATGAGAAATAATGGTTGCCTTGTCCTCATTTAAAAAAAATGAAATCCCCTCTCCCTGGGTCCCACTCCTTTTAGGTTTTCCTCCACCAAATAACCCTTTCCTCATTCATACTGCGCTACTTGTCTAAGTGTGCTCCACCTCTTGGCCCAGGCTGTTGACTTGGTCAAAATTGACCTTGTCTACTTGCAAATAACCTTGTTCACACATGAGGGTGTGAAAAACAGCTCCAATGATGATCCCCTTTCATACTTAGAGGGATTTTATTGAGTTTTTTAATTATGCATGGAGTCTCCTTACCCATTTATTCTCCTCTAGGTGAAAGTATCAAAATTAATGTTCCAAAATTATTGTCGGAAAATTTGGGAACATTACATAAAAAGAATAGCATGAAGAATTGTGTGAAGGCCTAAGGTAGAATTAGGCCATAAAACACAATTTTATGATGAAAACAAGGGAACTTAGGCTATAGATAGCCTCGGATACATCAATGGAGCATTTATTCACTTGATAAATCAAAAGTGACACCTTTGTCCTACCCTTTATCGTAAAGAAAATCGATGAATTATTACAAACAAAGGAATAGATTATAGTAGAGAGCAGTTAATGTAAAAGATGAAGATAAGGCTGCAAAGTCAATATTTTCAATTATTTCATCCTTAGGAAGTAAGCGATTTATTACCTGAGTAGTTGAGAACATTCCTACCTTATTCCTTGCATGGTTTTTAAGGATGAGTGCATTTACTATATCATTAATAACATTTTGAACCCTAGACAGTTCCACCTCCTCATTTGCAGCATAAATACTGCATTCGAACTCATTGTATGATTGGGGGGGATTTGATAACTCTTTGAAGTAATACATAGTTCTGCTGAGTTTGAAAAGAAATTGATGTACTGGAACCTGTGGATGTTTTGACCTGTTTGTTGATGGAGAAAGCTCTGTCATTGGATCCCTGAGCTTGGCTATTGGTGAAGTATTCTAATCTATTTATGTTTTTCCTATTTTCCATTCTATTTTATCATTTCTTGCTTGCAGTAGAGTAAAAGTTTTAGGCTAAGAAATGTCTCCTAGAAGCACCTTAGACCTGTTTACTCTTCACTGTCTTTATGTTTTCATCTCCTGAAGGCTTATTGAGTAGTTTTATTGCTTTTCAACCCTTAAGCTTGTTTATTTCAGAAATAGTTCAAATAGTTGGTCTCAAGAATGATTTATGGTTTTCCTTGCTTACTTTCTGCCTCTTGAAAACTGCTTCTGAAGTCTCCCTTTAAAGTACCATTGTTTACAGTCTGCCAAAGAGTTTTTTTTTTATCTTACCATTTGTTCTTGCTGAGATAATTGTTTTGAAGGTCTTTATAATTGCAGTATTAGATGTCTAGGAGTTCCCTCTTCTATAAATTTAGTTATTTGTGAATCTTGAATGTTTTCTTATCCTTGAAAGTGAAATCTTTGATGAAATAGAGTGTTCCTCGACTCCTAGATTTCATTTTGAAAGTTTGTCTCAAAATGGTTATTTGCTGAAGTGTGATTTGTAGAATTCATGGTAAGGCCTGTCTATAAAATACTTCTTCATGTTCAAATGATGTTTTAAGTCTCTTTGTTGAGAAGTACATATAATTAAGGATTCTTAATTGCCCTTAGTTCTTCTTTTCATTCTAAAACCCTTAATGTTAATTTCATTCCACCTGAAAACCCGATAGATCCAATAGCCAAGTTAGATTTTCCCTTTGATACCTCTGATTCATCTACCAACTTGTTACAAACTTCTACTTGAATCCATTGCCCAATAACTTAGAGATTTCCCTTTTCTATCTATGCTGCCTAGATCATCATGTCCCACCAAACAATCAAACAAACTTGCACTTAATAACTAGCATAAAATCAACCTTTTACAAGAAAAACAAGTCATAACTTTGAAAAAAAATTGAGAGATCCCTCTCTGAGACTAGGAAGGCTAGGTCCTAGAGCTCTAAAGACTGGTTTATATGTTTCCTTTTCATTTACTATGCCAATCTTCTAAATCAAAGGATCCCAACATCCTGGCGATCACGGTGGGACCTTTTTGAGTAAAAGTCCCTAAACAAGACACTTAGTATTCATTCAAGTGAACTATAACTTCTTCAAGCACTACCAGCATAATGGTAATCATGATAGGATCTGTCTGAATCAGTGGCAATCTAAGTAACCCTTAGGATTCTAAGAGACCCTTATCAAACCTTGAAGAAATCAGCTAGTAAGCCATAGAGTAGACTCTGTTTGCTTCGCCACCTTAGCTAAGTGTTGAATCAGGTATAGGACACTCTCACAACCATAGAACCATTTAAAAACTTAGAAAAACCCAAAAACATTTCAGATTGGTTTTCAAATAAACCATTGGTGGTGGACCATAAAACATTTTACCTTCAGAAAAGCTAAAAATTTCCACCTGGCGACTCCACTAGCCCTAGTAGGCCTATTACTCCACTAGTACTCCAGATTTCCTTGAAACTATATTAACCAGCCTTGAGGAAGTTTAGAAACCTAGTCCTCTATTATAGAAATCACTGTGAGAGGAAAAATATTGAAAAACAGTCCTAAAAACTTCAAACCTCTCTAAAAAATTTTGGAAACTAAAATCTGGCTTCACATAGGGTCAATACTAGATCCCATCCAGATCCTAACCCTCCTACCATAGTTGAAAATCGAGAGAAGATTTTATGGCAAACTTCTAAAGCTGAAAAATCAACTACTGATAGGACCATCCCAAGAACAAGATCTGTCCCTGAAAATCTCACAATCTTGAAAGATCCTCACTTTGATTTACCTCACACTAAGAACATATTTAGAAATAAGTCTCAAAGTGATTTAAACCAATCTGAGTTTGAAACCATAGATTTACAACAGAACTTTAGCAGAGAAGCCTCACTTTCCACTCCACCCGATTCTCAACTTCTCCATCATTTCAACTCCTTCCATAGATCTGCTCATCATCAATTTTCTGGCCCAAGTGTTTCTTCCACTCCACTACACACACACACACTGTTCAAAGCACTCCAACTCAGCCCATTTTTTCTCTTGTAAATCCACCTCTTGTAAATCCCTCATTATTTCCCATCATAGCAGCATGGTATGATCCACTAGTGTTACCACAACCTATGGTTCCCTTACCCAATGAGTACCAATCCGAAATTCCCCATTTCACTGGAAGTGAACCTACTACTGCCCAACAGCATCTAGATAAAATGAATGATGCTTTTGATTAAATGGAAATAGAAGAAGAGACCATTAAAATGAGAATATTTGCTCAAAGTTTAGGAGGATAAGCCAAGAAATGGTTTAAGGGCTTAGCTCCTCACAACATAAATGATCTCCCTGCTTTATATCAAACATTCATAAACAAATGGGAAATTAGGAAGAATCCTCTCCAAATTCTTTCAGAATATACCAATCTCAAAAGAAACATCGGGGAAGGTGTCCAAGAGTATTGCGCTAGATTCAATAGTGTTTATAATGCACTTCCCCCAGACATCAAACCTCCATTAGGCTTAGCCTTGGCTAAATTTCTAGAGCGTTTTGATCCTGAAATGGCCTACCAGCTAAGAGAAAGAGATCCCTCAACTTTAGAAGATATGCAGAGGGGAGCTTTAAGTGTAGAAGCAAATTTGATTGAGAAAAGAGCTAGGATGAGAGCAGAGAAAAGAGTTACATACAGGGATGATACAATGGCTTCGACCTCATCATCAGATACTAAAATTGATAACTTAGTGAAGGTAATAGAGAGAATTCTTGAAAAGATAAATCTGAATGATATAGTGCCTCCCAGAGAAAACTAAAACAGAAATAGAAACCAAATTCTCAGAAGAGACCCTAATCAAGATAGGTAGAGAGCTAATGACCAATAGATTAGGCCTCCCTTTCAACAAAACTATATTGATCAAGAAGAAGAAAGGGAAGTTGAAAGGTTGGAAGAAAATCATGTGAAGCTGATTGGGTCTGACAGTGAGACAGATGTTTTTCTCATTGAAGAAGAACAAGGATTCTTCTCTTCAAGACAAATTGAAAACAACCATGAAGATTCTGAAGATTACAGATTGGGGTTTGAAAATGCAATCATGGAGGTACACAAACAATATAATCTTAGAAGCAAAGGGAGCCCAGAAATTTCTAATGATAAAAACACTAGTACTTTTGTTAAGACAACTTCATAAAATCGGCCTAAAAAGAAAACCAGTAACACCAACACTATGGCCAAGAAAACTGATAAAAATAAAGACAAAAACAGTCAACAATGTGTTGAACAAAGCTGCCCTAGTTCTTAAGCTAGTGGCCCTAACAAATCTGTCCCAAATAGTAGTCCAAATAAAGTTCAGCAAATTAGAATTGTTGAAAGAGTTGTAAATGACAAAATGGATGTAAATATATCAAGAACAATAGTTCCTTTTAGCCTTGAAGGGGAAATTTCCAAGATTAAAATCACCATACCCTTAGTTGAACTAGTAACTTAGGATGTATATAAAAACCAAGTTTTGAAAGCTTTGAATATAGGCAGTGACATTGATACTTTAAACTTGACAGATGATAAATCAGAGTTATTGTTTGGTCCTGAAGTTAAAGAAAAATACCAAGAAGGGGCTGTCCCCCCCTTCTATGTCAGCCTGAATATACATGACAAAATCTTGCATAATGCCATGCTAGACTCAGGTGCTTCACACAATCTTATGCCCAAAGTAGTAATGGAAAGCCTAGCTTAGAAATTACTAAACCATACAAAGACCTATACTCCTTTGATTCAAGTAGGGTCAAATGCTTAGGCCTAATCAAAAATTTGTGTGTCAACTTGGCACAAAGTCCTACTAAGAGTCTAGTAATGGACATAGTAGTAGCTGACATTCCCCCTGTTGTCGCTCCTAGAGATAGCCTTGAGTTGCCAAAGACCAGTGCCTAGGACATCTTATATAGCAAGGAGCATGCAATATAACATGGGGATTTATCAGCAAAAGGCTCTCATGCTATCTCTTGTTAAACAAGGCAATTAATTTGAATGGGACCAAACTCCAGAAACTTGACACAGGAAAAGAGATACTGCAGAGGCAAGATTTAAAACTCTAACACAAAGCATCAAACAATTCAGAGACAACTTATTGTAAAGCGGGCCAGTTCGGAAATACTTCACAGAGATAAATAATCTGAAGGTGTTTACTGTGTAAGCAGGGTGAGAGGATACTAGCTGTCATATGAATGATATCCAGATACACAATATTACCATGAATGGGTTTACCAATTCAAGAATCCATACATAATAATAGCGTTTTAAAAATAGCATTCCACAGAAGCTAATATAGCAGAAGTATGGTAGAAGTGAAGATGGAACAATATATCATGCATGAGCTATATTTAAAGCGCTTGATTGATTCAAATATGAGTATCAACTAGGATAGATTCATACCAAACCAGTGATCCACTTGCATTCCAAAACATGATACAAGAAAATGGATGAAAACAAGATGGAACATTACATTAAAACATAAGGGAGAAGTTAAACACTGTGAAATACCAAAGACCAGAATACTCTTTACAGATGGAACTCCTCCTCACTAAGACCCTATGGGCTCTAAGCTTTCATACAAGAGTTCAACAAAATGAATACAAAATTCTCTTACTGCACAGTTTTCTGATAAATCTGGAACCCTAAATAATTCGTTTCCCTGGAGTTTTGTAGGAGAGACAGAAAACCCTAGTAAATGAAGTAGGTGATGAGCATTTAATTTGCCTCATTAAGAAAAAATGGCGGAAACACTCGTGCCCAAATTTTTGAATGACTATGTTGTGTTGTATGTACTCGGCTACCTGCTTTCTGAAATAAATGCACTGGGTGAAAGTATCTTCAGGAACACGGCAAAGAAGTAAAATCACATACACATTCTGTCCTTTCTTGAAAGAGAATTTTGCTGAAATAAAACCTGGAGGGTATTGTTTCGGAGCATTGTACCCTCTGGGTGATCCTTGATATCTTTGATCTGGTACCTTTGTCACAACATTAATGTCTTCATCTGCAAGAATCTATGCTTTGAATGCCTCTAGAGGGTTTGATGGATTATAACCCCTGCTTCTTTAATAGTAGTCATATCATAACAGCTTCCCGGATCTTTTCTCCATAATTTTTGCCTCTGAAAGATGGTCCTTTGATGCGTTCTCGACTTCTGAAATGGAGGCTGTGAATAATGGCAATATTTCGTCACTGTAATCCTGCAAAACCCGCAAACTTGTTAAGAAAACCATGCATGGGAAGGTGAATGCAGTGGGGGGAAGTCGATTAAAATGGTCGCACGGACATGGCGAAATGGTGAAATGATGCAGGGTGGCGACGAATAATATAGTGGAACGATGGTGGGTAGACTGGCGATAGTTTTCAACGTAAACATTGGAAACTGACTTATGAACGAAACATAGAAAGGGTGGAGAAATAATAAAAAATAATGACAAACAGTGGAATATTGACGGGTGGACGTATGACCGACTATGTGGAAAGGATTACGTGGTGGTACGAGGTCAATGGCGGGCATGTGACTAAATTTGGACCGTTCGATCTGAAGGGGATATCGATGGTTGAAAAGGCATTGGGAGCGATTGACAGTGGGCCAGGGGTGTATTTTCCATGAATTAAGACTCGTGCAGCTTCGGAGCGCGATGACCGTTGGATGGAGGCCCCTAGATCAGACGGTTGACATGAATATCGTGCCGGGTCACAAGCCGAACAATAACACGTGATGAACGGTGGTTTTAGAGCCGTACGCGGGGACACTTGTCAAATAATGTATGGAATCGCTCCGATTTGAGAAATACCGACCGCCTCCGAAAGGCGGTACGATGCAAACCACCGGTTTTAAACAATGTTTTGGGGTGCAGGGACAACAAAGGCGAGAGAGCTACGGGACGTTGATTTATGGTTTGATCAGACGGTAGGTAAGTGGGCTACGGGTGTGGTGGAGATGAAGGAACGTTGTCTGATCTGTACAGATCTACGGCTCAGAATGCACATGATATACATTTGATAAGCGCCTTTCGGTCTGGCGCATGGTCTAGCAACTGGGTTATGCAGAGGAAAAGACAGAGGGGCTAGGGCTGGAGGGGCTAAGCCTTTAAACATATTAAAAGTGTGATTTCGGCCCTTTATAATGTAATTCGAAGGCAAGAAAAAGGCAGCGCCAGGCATAAAAATGACTTTTTAGGGTAGAAGGAGGGGGGTTCGAAACGTTTAAGCGAAATAACTGGTCAGAATTTTGATAGGATGCTGACATGGTCAACATTGGCTCCACCTGGGGATGTCACGTTCATCCCTGAGCATGTCAAGAACTTCACAGACCCCCTGATCGTCTTGTATACAGACTCTGCTCTTCAGCACTTCGACTTTTCACTTCACGATTTGTCATGACACCCACATAATTCAGACAAAGATAAAACAAAAACTAATATACAGTATAGTACATCAGGTTGTCTCTGCCTAAATCAGAACTGGAAATATGGCTTAAGAAACTGACCATTTATAGGGGCGTCAAGCAAGTCCCCTTGTAGATTCTCTAACCTGAAAGTATTGTTGTCCCCTTTATCCACAATTTTGAAAGGACCGAACCAGAGAGGATTGAATTTACCATGTTTGCCCTTTTCAGCTCTTCGGATATCCCATCTAAGCACCAAATCACCAATCTGCAACTTTTTGTCCTTTGTATGCTGATCAAACAGGTATTTCATCTTCTCCTGATACTCAGTTAGCCTTTGACTTACTTGATTCCGTGTTTCTTCCAATTCCACCAGCTGGTTTATTCTCCTGATCATATCATTAGGCTCTTCCTGACTTTCCTGCATGAAACGGGCCATTGGTAAAGCTAATTGTATAGGGAATAATGCTGCTCACCCGTATAATAATTCATATGGGGACTTCCCATTTGCTCTCTTGCTCGTAATCCTATTAGCCCATAGAGAAAATTTCAGTTGGGAATCCCAATTTTTCTGGTTTTCATTGATAGTATTCTTTAGGGCCCTCACCAGAGTTTTATTTGAAGACTCTGCCAAGCCGTTTCCTTGTGGATAATAGGCTGTAGAGTGACTCAATGTAATATTATACTGCTGGCAGAAATTCACAAATTTTGCAGATTTGAAGGCCTGAGCATTATTAGTCACTATCCTGGCCAAACAACCAAACCTGGATATAATATTTTCTTCCATGAATTTTATTATCACAACATCTGTAGCATTCCTTGCAGGTATGGCTTCCACCCACTTCGTGAAATAATCCGTAGCTGTTAATATCCATTTATGCTACTATTTGGTCAATTTAGTGTGTCCTAAATTGCTGCATTTAATTGTCAATCCGGGAATCATAAGTTGATGAAGTGTGGCGCACTATATGTGCAAGATAACCTCTTTCTTATCTTTTTGTCGTTTATGGTCTTTCTAAGGTGAAATGGAAATTCTAAAGTGAGAAACAAGCTTGGTTATAATTGTTCAAGGAAATGATATTCCCCTATAATGATTTACCAATCTTGAAACTTCAAAAGCAAATTGAAATTACAATGACAAAAGAAAGTAAACTGCTGAAATGGAAAGTGTTGTTAATCTAATGAATCAAAATAAGAAACTAGTGAATATGAAAACTAAACTATTCTTGCTGCCAACTGAACACAAAAGAAACTATGCTTATGGAAATTCAAAATTGCAATAAAAGAAATCTAAACCAGATTACATCAATTCATTTTCTGACCCTTCATCATTAGACCAGCTATGACTTGCGGAAGTAATCATAAACAACTTGTGTAACTGATATTTAATTTGCAGAAGGTAAACTAATACTAAACCATACACACATGATTCAATCCCTCGCCATCAGTCCAGCTGTGGCTTTCGGAAGCAATTGAAGATGTCATACATGATTCAATATATTTAAGTTTGCGGAAAAGAAACTAATACTAAACTACACACTTCATCATGCAGCCCCTCACCATCAGTCCAGCTGTGGCTTTCAGAGGAAACTGAAGACGCTATGAGCAGCTTAATATATCTGATTTTGCAGAAAGGAAACTAATATTAAACTACACATCTCATCATGCAGCCCCTCACCATCAGTCCAGCTGTGGCTTTCGGAGGTAGCTGAAGACACTATGAGTAGCTTAATATGTCTAATTTTAACTATTAAATCAGATAAACAAAACTGAAATGCACAAAACAAAACTGAAGTTAAACAAAGACTGTGAAAGAAAACTAGCAGCAGAATAATATCAGTTTCATATCATTAGCGAAAATACTATGAAAATGCCCCGGGGTGTCTACCTAAAACCTGCACAAGAAAACTGATCAGTATGTTAATAATCATAAAAAAATAAAAGACAGGAATGCAATGGAAATTACAGAAATGTATGAACAGAAATAAAATGACTATGAAATATGAACATGTAATGAGTTATGATACAATGACTGCTTAAGGAAATGAAATGAAAAATATATACAATAATATACAGAACCTCGGCTGAGCAGGGGCCCTCTACGCAGCTCTGGTATGATCTTCAAACACGAATTAAGTTATGAAACAGAGTTTTTCACATTAAAAAGAAAGTCATTACAGGCTGGTGGTATTACGGCTCAAGGCAGCGTAATCACCACATAACAGAGTACGCACTTCAACTTAACAACTAACAACTATCAACATACATTCACCAACTCTACGTGCGTATGCAAACGCTCTTTATAAAGCAATAAAATGTAACTGTTTCCTGAAGTTTATGATGGCAGCCAGCACGTAGACCACTAAGGCCACGGATTTAGGAGTATGGCCATGTTGGAAAACGGATCTATGGAAGGTGGGCGCTTAAATTCAACTCCAGAACTTTGCACAGATGTCAATTAACTTCCACAAGCTTGGGAAACGGCCGTATGGATGTTTCTATGCCACGAAACAGAGTCCAGCCGACATAGAACTCCACGGTTGACTTCCACGTGGATGGCTTTGACCGCGGCTTTCCTTGACGAATTTCATTGAACCAATAGGACACGAACCATGTCCTTGTCATTCCTAGCCTGCCCATGTGGCTCGTTTCCTTCGTTGACACCTGCAACATTGATTTCCACAAAATAGCTGCGGAAAGTTGCAGCGGCTGCGGAAAGTGACAAGTTTCCGCAGCTGTATGAACAAAATCTAAATCAAATAGAAAACACACAAACATAATTAAAAACCATGTTAGATACCCTTTTGCACATGATATTGACAATTTTGGAGGTTTAGATGAGTGAAGGAGATATGGAAAAGTGTATGGAAAAGAGACAAATTCGGGACTCAACATACCCCCACTGTGAAGGTGTTGCATGTCCTCATGCAACCAAAATTTTGACACTCTCTGTTCAATTCATGTGCCTTGATACTTCAGCTAACACATCTAACCCCCTTCTCTTCTTCTTTGGTACTGCCATCATTCTGGGTTTCTTCATGAGGCACCTGAATTTGATATTCACAAGTGCTCTGCTCAATTTTTGGCATTTCCTTTTTAGCTTCTTATTTTTCTTTTGCCAAATACTCAAATGTAACATAGTATTGTCATGGATAATCTTGTCCAGTTTGCCTTGCTCTTTGAGTGTTTCATTTTCATTTTTGATATGCCGATTCAAAAGCTCAAGCTCAAAAATCTCCTGTTTTAATGACTGAACCAAGTCATCCTGCAATGTATGAGGCTGAGTAGAAGAGGTGCTTGGAGCTGTGGCTGCCTTCTCCAAGGATTCTATATAATCATAGACCTTCCGTTATCCTGGGGTCTATCGCAGGTCTTTTTTCTTATTGGACTATTCTCAAAATGGGCCGCAAGGGAGAATTATGTTCAAAATTTTACCGAGGAGAACTTTCATCAATATTTGTCAGAAATAAGATGGAGTACGCTCTACTGTCCGATTGGGAGTGAAAGAGCCGGTTACGAACTAATCGAAATGGACTATGGTCGCTGGGAGACTGTCGCATGTCTTCACCCAAATCAATGAAATGAGTGACCCTAATTTGTGTTTTTCTTAGCTTTTCCCTTAAGCCTCGTCGCTTCTCCTCACATGCCGTGGCATTCTCACCTTTTTGTTCTTGTTTTCCCCGTTTTTTCCTTTTTGGATAGAGATGATCGTTTTTTGAAGAAAAATTAACTCTCGATAGAATTTGGTGATCTTCTCTTCAAAATTAAAGCTCTTGGCTTTTACTGTACTCTCAACAATTTCTTTCCCTTTGATATTTTTTGGCTTCTAGTTTTGATTTCTTCTTCCTTTTTACCAGACCTCTTCTTTATCATTTTTCTTCAGTAATAGTAGAAGTATCTTGGATTTCATCTATCGTTCTTTTCCTTTCTTCTACTTCTTTGCCGTGCTAGTCATGGTGAACTTCCTCTGTAGGAGCATCTTGGGTTTCAACATCCATTTTTCTTCTACTCCTTCTAATTGGATTGATTTCTGTGAATTTCCCCGAGGTTCTTCAAAGAAGTTTCTAACTAGAATTGTTCCCATGTATCTTTTCTTTTCTTTTAGCTCCTTTTCAATCAAAATTTATAAGCCCATGATGATATAAATGAGGCCCTTACATCTCCTAGGTGTTTTTGCACAAATAATGCCTATTTTCTTCAAGCTATTGAATAGGAAATAAGGAAGATTGAGAGTTTGGTTTTCAAGGAAATTCATCAATATCCTAGTATGATACATGTACATAGAGCCAAAGCGTCTTCACATGATAAATTTCTGAACAATGAGTAATAAAGTGGCCCATTCATCTTTTATTGCATGCACAGATTCCTCTTTGAAAACAAGTAGATATCCATACCTTGATTTCTGAGGATTGCTCTCTCTCTATGCTCATCACCGATACTTTTGTTTTTGAACCAACGTTCTCCTTCCCGAAGAAGCCTCGTGGCTGCTGCTATTGATGCTTCATTAACCAAAACTTGAGGTCTCCCACTTCGCTTCCGAGCCATCAAATGATCTTGCAAACGCTTTGGTAACTTTCCGTGGTAACCCCGAATTTCTCGAATAAAACGTACCCATTTAGCTTTTCAACATCTCTTTTGCTTTGTGGAACTCCTCTATAACTTCGGTCCTTCCGCCCGCCCACACTTCCCATTTTACTTTCCGTGCTTCACGGCTTGCCTCCGTGAGGGTTTAAGTAAAAAATAAAACAATGGGATATACGCAGTCGGAAAGCACAATGTCGTGGGGATGTTATCACAAAAACGGAAATGTAGAGCACCATACACTTAATGGAATAAGACTGTAAGAATATACGTGAATGAGAGTGAACAAAAGGAACGGAATGGAGGAAGTCAGGAATGAGAATGAGTAGAGTGAGGTTTTGTAAACACGACGTAGAGACGACAAAGAGGTTAACAAAGCATAATGCATTCGGCCGCATTTTAAATTTTTTGGTGGTCAGGTCATATAAATATGAACACGTTTCAATCAATGATTATGAAGATATGGCTTGTAAGAGTCCTTTGTCAACTCAAATACGTATCATTATCTACTGTAATACTTGAACATGAGTAAGAGTCGGAATTTCAATAATGAAACCGTTTGTGAATAAATGCAAGAGGATAAATATAGAGATCGTGGAAGGTTACAGATCACACATAATCATCGCGCATTATGGGTAGAGCTCATAGTTTAAATGTATAAAAATGTGTTTTTTTTATACTATTTGAAATAAACTTTATTCATACCTTTGGAATCTGAGCAGTTCTGGTCTTCAACTGATTGATCTTCATTAGTGTCTTGAATATTCCATTGATCCTTCCCCGCATTTTATTTCATGATTTTATGAAAACAACAACTAATCGTACATTCTTTTTTGAAAACAGAGTAGTAGTAGTCAAGGAATCTCGCTTCCCGTCGCTTTAGGAACGGAGTCACTGCGAAATCATATCACCATGAAATCGACACAAAATGCATATTTAACAAATAGAAATGAACAAATGACAAATGACCAGTGGAAATGGTCATAAAAAGATTTTTATTGATGGAAATGGATGAGATGAAGTGGAATGAAGTGAAATGAAATGAAATTAGAAATGAAATGAAGTGAATGAAATGGAGTGGGTGGTGAGATGAAATGAAATAAAAGATGCATTCTTTTTTTTTGGAAAATATAGAGTGTCATGTATCCCCGATTTTCACTCCATATTTTCAGATAAGACTCAATCAATGATTGGTTTTCGTGCTTATACCATTTTTTTTCTCTTTTTTTCTCTCTTTTTTTTTTTTTTTTTTTTTTTTAAATTGAAAAAAAAAAACTAGCTTGGTAGAGAAGAAGGATTCTTCTGCATCACCGATTGCTAATTTTCTTGAAACAAATTGGACAAAATCCTCTTAGAGAGTGGCTTATGATAAACTTTCAATCTGCGGCCATTCACTAAAAGAGGAGTTTGAAACTCATCACATCTTCGATTCTTATAGCTCCATTGTTAAAGATCTTGTCAATCTCATATGGCCCAAGCCAATGAGTCTCAAATTTCCCTTTGAAAGTCTTTAAACTTGGAGTCAAATAACAATGTCTAATCTCCTTCTTGAAACTTCTTTCTCTTTGATATATTTGTCATGCCACTTAGTTCTTTGATATTTAACTAGATCGCCTTAGAATTGCTTCTTGTCCGATCTCGTCTAGCTCATTCAATTGCTCCATTATATGCTTTTGAGCTTTCCGATAAGTCCATTCCAACTAAACTGCCATTCAAAGGTCTGACTGGAACTCAATGGGGAACAAGATCTCTTTCCCATAAACAAGTTCATAGAGAATGTCCCGTTGTATTCCTCCATGTAGTTCTCCGTAGGCCCACAAGGCTTCGGAAGCCTTTTCAGCCCACCTCTTCTATGTAGAGATGAAACGCTTTGGTAATGATACTTTCAAGAACTTTGTTTGTGGACTCCACTTGACCATTTGCTTGTGGATGGTAAGGAGTAGATTTTCTCCGTGCTTGATTTTGTATTCTTCCATCAACTTCTCCACCAAATTTGATGTGAATTGGCTCCCCCGATTTGTTGGGCAATTTCTCTTGGAACACCAAAGCGAGTAAAAATATCCTCATAAAGAAAATGAACAACTGAATTTTCGCATGTGATACTAATGTTTTTAGCTTCTACCATTTAGTAACATAATCAAGTGCAAACCAATATATACTTCTTTTGCTTCGATGGTGGGATTAATCGGTCCAATGAAATCTAAAGCCCATTTTTCAAAGGGTTCAATGAGTACCCGTGTCATAGCAGCATTTCATTTGAAAGGGTAGGTTTCCTACTCTTGCGCCTATCACACCTTTTGACATATTGTTTTGCAATTTTGAAGAGAGAAGGCCAATAATATCCCAAGGAAAGGATTTTATAGGCCGTCCTTTTGTCCGGCAAAGTGTCCGCCGCATGGTTCATCATGACATGCCTTAAGAATATCGTGCATTTCATCTTCCTCGACACATCTTCCGATCACAAGATCCGGCCCTGTTTTAAACAATTCGTTAGAAATCCATGAATATCTTGAACTCTCCCGAATAATTTTTCGTTTTTCTCTTGGAAATAAATGTGAAGGTAGTTTCCCTCAGAACTAAATAGTTAGCAATATCTCGCATACCAAGGGGTCTTAATAGTTACTCGCAAACAACATTCATCAGGAAACTTATCTTCTACGTATAAATCTTTTAGTATTTTGAATTCTGCATTAAAGAACCCGCCATCGCATTCTTGCTTTTCCGGTCTATCCAAATACGCAATATTGAATTCTTGCAAAAGTAAAAGCCATCTTGTCACTCGCCATTAGTAACAGTTTGTTCATTAAATATCTAATTGCAGAATGGTCGTGCGATGAATAAAAGTTTCATAGCCTCGTTATGTAATGTCTAAATTTATTAATTGCATGAACAATGTAAAATTTCAAGAACTCTTTTTCGATTACGTATAATTCAACTCGTAGGAGTCAAATTTTTTACCGGCATAATAAATGGCATAAGGAATTAAATCTTTTATCCTTAACACAAACCTCCAAGAGGCCGTATCCGAAGCATCCGTAGAAATATGGAAAGGAAGTTTCCAATTTGGTCCTCTCAAGATAGGTGCTTCAGATATTCTTGTTTTCAAAGTTTCAAAGCGGATTGACAATCGTGATCCCATTTAAATTCAGCTTCTTGTAAGCAACTTGAAGAGTGGAGATGTTATTTAGTGAAGTTTTGTAAATCTTCTATAGTAACCAAGAATCCTAGAAAACTTCTAACATCTCTTTGACAATTTGGAATAGGCAACTTGGAGATGACTTCAACTTTTGATCTATCAATCCTTAATTCCATCTCTCGAAATATGATGTCCTAAAACAATCCCTTCAAGAAACATCATAAAGCATTTTTCATGGCTTAATGAAAGGTTTGTTTTTACATCTTATGAGAACTTTTTCCAAATTTTCTAATGCCTCTTCAAATGAATTACCATAAAGTGTAAAATCATCCATATAAACCCTTACACAATCATGGATTAGATCAAAAAATTCCTAGTACGTTCTTTGGAATGTTGCCGGCATTACATAACCCAAAAAGGAAGCACTCCTAGGCAAAAGTTCCCCATGGACAAGTAAATGTGGTCTTATCTGATCTTCAAAGTTAACGAATTTGATATAGCCACTAAAACCATCCAAAAATGAAAAGTACTTTTTACCTCGCTAATGTATCTAATACCCGATCAATAAAAGGCAAAGGAAAGTGATCCTTCAAAGTTGCTTTGTTCATCCTCCCCGTAATCATCACGACACTCTCCATTTACCATTCTTTTTAGGTACTATAACCAAAGGAGAAACCCATCGGCTATCCGAAATTGGATAAATGAAGTTTACATTGAGAAGTTTTTGGAGCTCTTCTTTCACTATCTCTTAAGATTTGGATTCATCCTTCTTTGAGGTTGTCTCGATTGGTCTATCGGTTTTCCTCAATATAGATATGATGGATGCAAGTCTTAAGGATCAATACCCTTCATGTCAGTATACTCCCATGCAAATGCAGTAGAATGTTTTTGCAAGATTCTCGTTAGTTCTTCTTGTTGTGACTTCTCCAAATGTTTGTTGATATTCAATGTATTTTCTGGAAAAATCTCAATAGCAGAATTACCAAACTCTTCCATAGAGTAAAGAGACATTTGTCTAGATGATAAATATTCTATGTCAGATTCCAACTGAAATTGTGTGGGGTCATTTTCTGAAGATATCTCAAAATTTTCTAATGTGTTCAGAATTTGACTATCCTCACTAATTTCAGAAATGGTAAAGACAAGTTGTATAGTGTTCTCATCATCGACCCATTCATTGTCTCCTATTTCTGTAATTGCTCTTGCAGGAGGATACAAATTGAATTTCTTTGTTGAATTACCATTAGAAATGTACATGTCTCCAGATCTACAACTAATAAAAGCATCAGCTGTGGCCAGCCAAGGTCTTCCTAAGATAATTGGATGTCCTCCTAGATTACTTTTGGGAGTCAAAATCATAAAGTCTACCGGATATTCCCAAGAATCTAAGGAGACTGAAATATCTTCTAATACACCATCTGGTTTAATAACCGATCGATCTGCAAGTTGCAATAAAGTAGGTGTAAAAAGAAGGTTAGGAAGTTTTAACTGCTCCATAGTCTGTCTACTCATAATGTTGATAGCAGCCCCTAAGTCAATCAATGTGTTTGGAATTTCTATCCCATTTATATGTGTCTTGACAATTGGACTTCCGGGATCTACATACTTCTGCATGGTAATTCTTCCCATCATAATGTCTGCAATCTTTCCTACCAGGTGGATTCTTCTTGTGTCCTTTAGCTTCCTTCCTGGTCTTTTGAAACTCAACTCCTTTATGGTTTTTGCTAGAATAGGAATTTCTCTAATGGCTTGTAGCAATGGAATCTTGATACAAACATTCTTCAATTCATCTAGAAAGTCATAGTTAGGCAACAAGATTTGTTTTTCCACCCCCTTATCAATTTGTAGTCTTTCCGGGAAAGGAGGTGTAGATGAAGATACAAGTTGCTCAACTATAGGAGTTGTGAATGTTAGCTTTTCTTTTTCTTTTTGAATTTTTGAATTTTGAAGAGATTCTTCCTCAGAACCCTTATTGACTTGAAGAGAGTCCTCCTCAGAGGTATCTTGCTCTTGAATGTCTATAGAAGGTTTTTCTAAAAATCTACCAGATCTGAGTTGTACATCGTTGAGAGGAACAATCATATAGGTAGGAAATTGTTGTCCTTCTACCATATAAGTAGTTTGAGGATTCTTATTGTTAGGATTTGGCAATGGCTGAGCTGGAAGTTGATTTGTCTTTTGTTGGTATGGAAGCATGAGTTGAGGATTTGTATTTTGTTGAGAAGGTTGATGTTGTGGAAATGGCAATGAAAGTTGTTGTGGATTTTGGCTTGGAAATTGTGGAGCTTGTTGGTTTTGAAAAGATGGAGGATATTGATAAAGTTGAGCAAATCTCCCATAAGGATTTTGCATTCCTTGTACCCATGGCTGATATGAGTTTTGATGTTGGGGCCAAGGTTGTTGCCAAGGAGTCCAATTTGGTGGGGTTTGAAGATTCATAGGGTTATTAAACCCTTGAGATTGTTGTCCCCGCCAAGGTCTCCTTGCGACAAAACAGAGAGATTCTATTGAATTTGGATCTTCTTGAAAAACAGCTTTGAGTCCAGGGATTGAAGGACAATCCTTGATTTCATCATTTTCTGAGCAAATCATACATGTTTCTACAACTTTTGCATCCAAGGGACATTCCCTTAAAGCATGTTTCTTTCTACATTTCGGACAAAAGATGGCTAAAGCATCCGTTTCTGCTTTCTGCTTGTTTTGGATTTTAAGGGTGTCTAGTTGTTCACTAAGACCCCCTAAGATATCAGTTTTAAACTCATCAAGCATATTACCAATCTCTGCCCTACTTACTGATCCAGTTGCAGATTTGTTAGCCCTAACAAGAGAAGAATCCCTAGGCCCTTTTCCAGTTTTAGATCTTCCCCTTGAGAATTGGATACATAGTTCTGTTATATCATGAAATGGGAGTTGAGAAATGTCTCCTTTACCCATCATGTTTAAAATGTCTATCCATTCATCTCTAATGGCTTTTAATATGAGGGCTTTCAAGGTTTCATTATCTAAGTTGCTCATCTTTGCTCTTTTCAAGTTGTATTGGAATCTTTCAAGTAAGTCTTCCAAAATTTCATCTTCTTTTTGCATCATTTTGAATACCTCATCCTTGTGATTGGTGGGCATACAATAGTCCAAGTATCTATCCAAAAATGTTTGTTTCATATCATTCCAAGTCCTGATAGATTGAGTGGCTAATCCCATGAACCATTTCAAAGTAGATCCCTTCAAAGTTGAAGGAAATAGTTTGAGTTTTTGAGAATCTTCCATATAGTCATAAGTTCGGCACACTACTTCAAACTCAAACAGAAATGTTTCAGGATCCTCACTTCGTAATCAATAAAAGTTAGGGAGAACAGATGGTGAGATATTTTTCATTGTTGCATGAGTTTCCTCATCAACTATAGGGAATCCAAGCAAATTGTCCCTATTTCTACCGTTATTTCCTTCACCATTGTTATCTTCATTATCTCCTCCTCCTCTACCTCCACCTCTATTTATTACTTCCTCTGCCATGATAGCTTCTTTAGAGTCCTTATAGTCCTCTAGTTCTTCTACCAAGGAAGGATGAGGGAAAGTCTCTTTGTTGACTAAGTGGGTTTTAGTAGGTGGTGTAGGAGAATCCTCTAATTCAGCTGTTCCTTGACTTCCAAAAATCTTAAGGCTAGGGGTAGATGATGGTGAATCTGGTCTATGCCTTGAAGAAGATGGAGTTATGAAAATTGAACTCTTGGCTTTAGCTATAAACCTTCCCCTAGAATCTCTTGCTCTATGCATGTCATTTTTTTTATATATTTTTTAACAAAAGTTGGGCTAATAATTCTCTTTCTGATCTTCCAGATCACACTAGGTGCAAGAAGAGAGCATACTTAAGAAATTACTAAACCAATAACTCTCTTTTCTGATCCTCTAGATCACACTAGGTGCAAGAGGAGAGCATACTTCAAGAAGTTATCAAGTTTTTCCTTCTTTTATGATTTTATGTGTTTTTTTTTAAGAAATTGGCTACCTAGTTACACTTCCCCGGCAACGGCGCCAAAATGTTTGGTCAATTTAGTGTGTCCTAAATTGCTGCATTTAATTGTCAATCCGGGAATCGTAAGTTGATGAAGTGCGGCGCACCATATGTGCAAGATAACCTCTTTCTTAACTTTTTGTCGTTTATGGTCTTTCTAAGGTGAAATGGAAATTCTAAAGTGAAAAACAAGCTTGGTTATAATTGTTCAAGGAAGTGATATCCCCTATAATGATTTACCAATCTCGAAACTTTAAAAGCAAATTGAAATTACAATGACAAAACTTTAAAGGAAAGTAAAAGTGTACTGCTGAAATGAAAAGTGCTGCTAATCTAATGAATCAAAACAAGAAACTAGTGAACATGAAAACTAAACTATTCTTGCTGCCAACCGAACACAAAAGAAACTACGCTTATGGAAATTCAAAATTGCAATGAAATAAATCTAAATCAGATTACATCAATTCATTTTCTGACCCTTCATCATTAGACCAGCTATGACTTGCGTAAGTAATCATAAACAACTTGTGTAACTGATTATTTAATTTGCAGAAAAGAAACTAATACTAAACTACACATTTCATCATGCAGCCCCTCACCATCAGTCCAGCTGTGGCTTTCGGAGGTAACCGAAGACGCTAAGAGCAGCTTAATATATCTAATTTTGCAGAAAAGAAACTAATACTAAACTACACATTTCATCATGCAGCCCCTCACCATCAGTCCAGCTGTGGCTTTCGGAGGTAACCGAAGACGCTAAGAGTAGCTTAATATATCTAATTTTGCAGAAAGGAAACTAATACTAAACTACACATTTCATCATGCAGCCCCTCACCATCAGTCCAGCTGTGGCTTTCGGAGGTAGCTGAAGACACTATGAGTAGCTTAATATGTCTAATTTTAACTACTGAATCAGATAAGCAAAACTGAAGTGCACAAGACAAGACCGAAGTTAAACAAAGACTGTGGAAAGAAAACTAGCAGCAGAATAATGTCAGTTTCATATCATTAGCAAAAATACTATGAAAATGCCCCGGGCTGTCTACCTAAAACCTGCACAAGAAAACTGATCAGTGTTTTAACAATCATAAAAACATAAAAGACAGAAATGCAATGGAAATTACAGAAATGTATGAACAGAAATGAAACAATTATGAAATATGAACATGTAATGGGTTATGATACAATGACTGCTTAAAGAAATGAAATGAAAAATATATACATTAATACACAGAACCTCGGCTGAGCAGGGGCCCTCTACGCAGCTTTGGTAACGATCCTCAACACAAATTAAGTTATGAAAATAGAGTTTTTCACATTAAAAAGCAAGTCATTACAGACTGGTGGTATTACGGCTCAAGGCAGCGTAATCACCACATAACAGAGTACGCACATCAACTCAACAGCTATATCAACTAACAACTATCAACTCACATTCACTAACTCTACATGCGTATGCAAACGCTCTTTATAAAGCAACAAAATGTAACTGTCTCCTGAAGTTTATGATAGCAGCCAGCACATAGACCACTAAGGCCACGGATATAGGAGTATGGCCATGTTGGAAAACGGATCTATGGAAGGTGGGCGCTTAAATTCAACTCCAGAACTTTGCACAGATGTCAATTAACCTCCGCAAGCTTGGAAACGGCCGTATGGATGTTTCTATGCCACGAAATAGAGTCCAGCCGACATAGAACTCCACAGTTGACTTCCACGTGGATGGCTTTGACCGCGGCTTTCCTTGACGAATTTACTTGAACCAATAGGACACGAACCATGTCCTTGTCATTCCTAGCCTGCCCATGTGGCTAGTTTCCTTCGTTGACACCTGTAATATTGATTTCCACAAAATAGCTGCGGAAAGTTGCAGCGGCTGCGGAAAGTGACAAGTTTCCGCAGCTGTATGAACAAAATCTAAATCAAATAGAAAACACACAAACATAATTAAAAACCATGTTAGATATCCTTTTGCACATGATATTGACAACTTTGGAGGTTTAGATGAGTGAAAGAGATATGGAAAAGTGTATGGAAAAGAGGCAAATTCGGGACTCAACAATGTCAAAGGGGGAGAGTATCATGGTGTTTGAATAATGGTTATATTCAATGTATCTATCTGTTGTGGTGATCAAACACCATCATGGTTTCCATCAAGTCCAAAGGGGGAGATTGTTGGCAATATGATGCAATGTGTTGTCCTTGATGGAAATATACTTGATGAAGTTGTCTTTGGATAGCAACCTATGTGTTAAAGATGTCAGAATGATGTATCTACAGTTCAGTTCAGATGTGATAGAGAAAAGAATTCCAGTAAGTGATGGAGAAATGATAAATATAATATGTCACAATGTATACGCAAGTTTGTAAAGGCCAAGTCGTGTATGCACGCAGATAAGTATGTCCCAAGTCGCGTATGCCCTTTTTCGCTCCAAATTTATAATGCCAAGGGGCATTACCATGGTTTTGGCACACAGTATTGAGCGTTGTATGGTTTATTTGATTCCGTCCAAGAATACCATCGGAAGTTGTGTGGTTTTGGCTCATCGTATTGATAAAGGCTAAAACTATATAAGGAGAAGAGGATCATAGTGCAAGGTGTGGATGTGTAAGGGTTGAATCTCATTAAGAGATATTTGCATGGTTGAACTCTGTTCTTAATCGATAGATCTGAATCTATGATGCACCTATGGAAATGATGAAGGTTCAAGATCTCTAGATCTAGAAATGATGAATCTCTAGGATGATCTGCAAAAGAAATGATGAAGACCTGGCGCAAGTCTGATGAAGAAATTGAAGAAATTTGGGTAAGTTTATAGATCTGGTCTGTTCTGCAAGTTTATCTTTTATAGATCAATACGCTAGTTTGTCTCGGTAAAAGCACGTATATACGTGGGTTCGCTTAATAAAAATCGCGTATGTAAGTTAGGGTTTTTGAAGTTTATTTACAGATATTACTTCTGTGATTTCTGTTTTCTCTCTGTTGTCAATCAATGAAGTCTACTTGAGGTTCTGGGTTGATTGAATATGGATTATGCTGCTGATTTGATAATGAACAAATCTAATCACTAATTGAGAAAACATGGTTAAACCTGACTGACTATCTAAAGGTTATGCATTGCTGAAAAGGTGTCTGACTGAAAACCTCAGATCTGAATCTGAGATTGATCACATTCTGAAAATCAATATTCTCTGAAGTATAAGCAGGTTGATATGAAGAAAAGTGCAACTTCGGTGAAGAGAAGTGGCGTATGCATTTCATGTTATGAAAAATAGTATGCATAGAGGCATATGCAGGTTGGTGAGCAGGGAAGCATGTATACACGCGGCTTTAGTAAAGAGAAGTAGTGTATGCTATTTGAATTGATAAATTTTCAGAGTTGATTTTGTATATGCATATTTGTTTTTGAAGTCTGGGTTATTTCTGATGCTCTGGTTACAGTGGTCTTACTGTTTTGGTTGAAGTTTTGAGTAAAGTATGGTTGTTAATGTTAAGGGGTAATGTTGAAGCTATTTTGATCTAGTATGAAAATTGATGAAACATGGTCTACAGTGGATCTGAGGGTTGAAGCCTTCAGTATGAAAGTCTAAGCTTTCAGCCAGTAGAAGCTGGTGTTGAAATCAGGGGGTCGAAGCTCCCTTCCAGGAGAGGTTGGTAAACGAGATCAGGGGGTTGGAGCTCCCTTCCAGTTGTAGCTAGAAAATGAGAGAAGCTTGCAGCCTTCTGCAGGTAGAAGAATGTGTACTGGTATGAGTCTGCATCAGTACAATGTTGTAAAAGGTTTTCTATATAATAAAGATTGAAGACAGAGACGACAACAACGGTGGTTTCTCCCGATTTGGGTTTCCACCTTAAATATTGGTGTTCATGTGTGTGATGCTTTATACTATTGTTTACTGATCATAACTTCAGATTATCTAGCCTTATTCATAACTAATATTTTTTTTTAAAACACTAATTCTCTAAATCTGAAAGATAAATAAGTATACGCTAGTTTCCTTCTATATTTCCGCATGCATACGCTAGTTTAGCTCATAAAAATCGCGTATGGAAATCTGCTCAAAGAAAAAGTAAAAAGTTTTCGCCCAAAATTTAAATACGTATCTTACCCCCCCCCCCTCTCAATATTTTTCCCAACATGGTTTTCAGCATACTTATTCAATTTCTCAACATATCTTTCAAGGCTCATTAGTTTATCATTTGAAACTAAAGGACTTGGCAATCCTTTATTCAGCAGAATATCCAATCTTTTTGTGAAAGAATATATTTCTTCTTGCATATCAGAGCATCTTCTTTCTAGATTATGCTTCAGAGTTCTTTTGGTAAAAACTCTTTTTATCTCCAAAATAGTTCTTGTTCTGTCTTGGATGCCCAACTCTTCAGGTTGATATCTGTTCTTCGTGTTTAAAAATTGTATGAGCTCATTGGCTTCTTCAAGCATATGTCCTAATTCTTCTCTTGCCTTTTGAACTTCTTCAAGAGCCAATTTAACTGAATCATTCTGCTCATACATTATTTGAATTGATGGCCAGGCATCATTTATTGACTGAATGATGTTGGTCCAAAGAATTTCTTTGATTTCCTTCAAAGGCTTCTCCAATGTGAGATCCTTTTCCAATGTTTTAACCAATTTTTCTAATTTGTTGACCTCTCTTGTTGTTTCTACAACACTCATCTTTGAAAGATCATATTTTTTTTCTAAAGTGGTAAATTGTACCTTTGTTCTTTGGAGCTCTTTCACTTGGAGATTCAATTCCTCCATTGATTTTATTAATTCTTCAGTGCTTAAATTGGAAGTGTAGCCCTATGATAGTCCTGCAGACTCATATGTTATTGTTGTACCTGTAATCACTTATGTTGTTGTAAATGCTGGAATGTTTGACTGCTTGTCCTTTAATGCTTTTTCAAGTTCTTTTTCAGTCTCATTCATTTGCTCATTAAGTTTCACGAGCAAATCCATCAATTCTTCTTCAGAGTTTTTCTTTATAATTTCTGCAGTTTGTGGATGCCTTGAAGATGGTAGCTTCAGTTTTTTTCTTAAGGCTGAAATATCATAATCTTTGGGATTATGACCCAATCCAATAATTATTTCTTCCAAAGTCTTTATTCTGTTGTCTTTGACCTCGGAAGAGGCTTTTTCCAGATGCAATTGAGCATTAGTATTATCCAAGAATTCTGTAATCTTTGGGCCATCATTGATTTATCAGTCAAAGTAGAATAAATAATTTCACCTGTTTGTTTGTGCAGCTCAATCTGATCCAAAGGATGAATATCCTTTATTATGACTTCAAAATTAGTTCTGACATAATCTGCAGCTGTTTGAGGCTGCTGAACTTTGGGTTTAAAATGACTCATCATCATTTTACCCTGCTGGATGTCATAGGCTGACATCAATCTTTGTTGTTTTTTAGGAGCCATCTTCAAATATTGATTATAGACTTGAAGTCTTAATGGATCATTTCTGGCCTTTATATTTATAAATGTCTTCTTAATATCCCAGGCATCCTTCACTGGTGGTTTGAAGGAAGATACTTGTGCACTTTGCTGTCTGTGTACCTCCTTTCTCTGTGAATTACTGGATGTTCCACTGATTGTGCATGTTTGTTGACTATCTAACTCTTCTCTACTCTAACTATCAGGGGTTTCTTGAACAAATTCTACTTCTAAAAGAGGATTTAATCTTTTTCTTTTGACATCAGGTTGTTCTGAATATCCACTGATAGGGGTAGTTGTTTCTGCATCTCTCTTCTTACCTTTTTCTTCATTGAGAGGAGTTTGTAAAATTGAAATTTCTACCACATTAATCTGAGTGGGCGAAGTCTGTATTTGGGCATGTTGCTTAGAAGTTTCAGGCTGCTCTGTCATTGTGATTTTTTCTGTAACTTGAATATCAGTCTCCTTTTCCTTCCTTTTGGATGCTACTGTGGCTAGTACACTGATTTCTTGCAAATTTTGCTGAGAGGTTCCAGCAGAGGAAGGACTAGTTCCTGGTCTTTGCACCTACCCAAAAGAGTCCAGGTCAAGTATTTTTTCAAGATCTTTCATAATATTTTCAACACTGTCATGTTCATTATCTTGTTCTATTAAGGTCCCTTCCATCCATTCATCCAAATTTGCAAATTGTTCAATTCCTGGAATTCTATGATGAAGGCATCGTGACAATTTGTTTTTCATTCTCCTATCACAAATAAAACTGTTTGGGTCATAAGGTACCTAGTGGAAACTTTTTTGCAATTTGAGATAATATTCTAGGATTATTTCAACTTCTTTTCCTGCATCTCTAGAATTACAGACAAAAGGACCTAATTGACTCTTAATTCTGAGCTGAGCTTTTTTCTTTGCGTTGCAAAAATGGACTATGTCTGAATTTATCATTTGTTTGAAATAATCTAAGGCAAAGAGCCTCACTGGGACATACTTTGGTAACTTGAAAGGACATAGCTCACACCCATATATTCTGATTTCTGTATGATTTCAGTATAGGTACCAATCACCTATCCTGTATTTCTTGGAAAGTTGGAGAATTTTCTTCATATAATTATTGACCCTGGGAGGGGAGACTCATGTTAATAAGGTGGTTGGAGGATGCACAAATAGGTCAATGAACTCGTTGTAGGAATAAGGAGAATCAGAGGAATTATGGAAGATTGCAGAACAAAAAATTACAGACCTTGGATTTCCTTTGGCATCAAGTTTCATGACATGGAAAGGGAAACTCTTTGAATGATAATAAAGCATGAGATGGTATATAACAGTGGAATATTTGAACACTCTTTCATCTTCCAATCTCATGAACTGATCATGGATTTTATCAGCAATGTAGGAAGCGAAATCATATTTGACAGTAGGAGGTTGTCTAGGGGTAAAAATAGACAACAACACTAGGGTTAACTGATCAACATATTCAATAGTGTTGAAACCCATTACAAAAGATATCATATTCAAAATGAGTCTGCCCATATCAGTGAAAAAATTATATCCATAAGGAGGAGGGACTTTGGGATGATGTTCTTGAAGCATAAAAGTCTGACAGAGCCGGTTCAACTCTTCTTGGGATAAATTGGTTGATTTTTCAAGTAAATCTCCCATGGAAAGCGGAGTCAGGGCTTGACCAGGATGAAATTGTAACATTTCGTTAATAGACTAAGCAGTTATTGGAAAAAGGATGGTTTGACTCAGGGAAATGACTGCTCATTGATTGGGATCATAATTGGCATAGCAGTAATGAATTATTTTGGGAAAAATATGAACTGAGGGTAAAATATACATCGGGAGATTGGATTCCCACAGTCCGAAAATGTCAGAGCCATTCAGATAAATATCCTTGCACTTGCAAAAAATTTTGAGAGGATTTTCACTGAGGATGAGGTCTTTAATTTGAAAATCCCTATCTGCTAGAGGCAGATAGTCCAAATCCTTGTGAGGGGGAATTCAGAGGCGCGATATTCAAGGCCACGGGAACTTCCATTTCTAGTTCTTGTGGATTCAGAAAGGAATTCAGATTTTGATGGAAAAACAAGAAAAATTACAGGTTTGGGAATACAATTACAGGTCTGGGATGAATTGAAGACCAAATTGTATCGTGTTTTTAGTTTTTTTCCTGTGGAATTAAAACAAAAAACCGATATTTGCAAATTTCAACAGGAATTTGGGTAAATACCTGTTTTCGGGAAATGAACAATGAAGAAAACAGGTGCAGGAAATGGCGGATAGGTTCTCGATTGTTCTTCTACAGATTTCTCAGCAAGGTGGCGGTTGACAGTCTTCGATAGTTGGTTTTACAATTTTCGGCATGGGACACTGGTCACTGCATGGGATAATGAAAATGACGTGGGTTTATTCATTTTATTTACAAAGTCAAAGGTTGGTAGGTTTTTTATTTTTTAAGTGGCTGACGTAAGTACGAAAGGCTGTTTTGTGATATGCAGAAAGCGGTAAGCTGTATACATCGCACCACTTTTGGGGACAGGTGGTTTTGAGCGGAGGGGCAGTGATTCCATATAGTTCACGACACGTGGTGCGGCACTGTTCAGAAAACCGCTTGGTCATTGCGCGTTATCGTTCGGACGTGGGGACGCAGCGATATGGATGACAGCCATAGATCGTGGATTGGTTGATCAGACGACAGTCAGAGAGGTGAGATGACGGGGAGATAACAGGGCGGGCCCAATATAATAAAATATAATTAATCATATCGGGGGCGATTTTATTGGTGGGATAGGTTATTAATCAACCATGAGGGTTAATTAATTCCTTTTTATATGGCGGAGAGACGGGCTCATAATTAGTTATGAATTTAACTAATTAATATGAATTAACACATTTATATGGTTATTTTTCAACCAAAGGGGCAGCATAATAATTTGGGAATTTTATATAATAATATGGGAATGGGTGGATTTATATAGGGAATTAATTAATAAATTTAGAAATTAATATAAAAATTGAATGGAAGCGCTAAGTGCAAAAACATTAGGTTTATTTAACTTATGCTTAAAAAAGGGTTTTTATGAGATATTGTGAAATTTCCCTAAGTAAAATAGGATTTTACTCAGGAAAAGATTTTTTTGGAAGTGAGTGAATGATTTATGAATGATTTTAAGTACTTAGGTTTTTTCAATTATTAGGCCGAGGGTCCAGTCCCTCCAAAAGTCAAGGAAATGCCTTGAGCCCCTCTAATTTTCAAATGCCTTAGTACTTAGGGGAAATTAGTGAAATTTTTAGGGAAAAATGAGAAGGGAAGTTAATAATTTGACTTTGTTTTGCTTGAAATTCTTCCAGTGTAGTGTCTGCCTTTGTACTTGTGATGAAAGTAAA
Organism: Pinus albicaulis; assembly: GCA_034641835.2. NCBI lineage: Eukaryota > Viridiplantae > Streptophyta > Pinopsida > Pinales > Pinaceae > Pinus > Pinus albicaulis. Next base: position 56,699 of record JAXQQM020057724.1, on the reverse strand, counting down.
GATTTAACACATCTAGAGTCATTATCCATCACATGTAATTCTGCAACAACATCTACCTACCCTACCTACTTTAACCTACCATTTTTTCTTCTTTATTAGGGTGCACTTAGACTGGAAAACCCTTATCACACTTTCTTTTCTTTTACATGTAGAAATCTATCTAAATCTAACCTTATTACATCCAAGGGCTCAGATTAAACTATTGAGCTCCTTTTATTTACTCTACCTATCTACTTTTCTGCCAAGATTAAACTGTTTGGTCATATTTTATTCTCTATCTCTAAAACATAAAATTGAAAATGAACTAGCCAAGCTTAAACTGTTTGACTGTTCATCAATTGTGGCATAAGATACAAGTTGCACACAATTTTTTTATTTACATAAGAGAAAAAGGTAGTGTCATTTAGACTTGTGCACTTTCCTTGGCCTTTCTTTTGGTGGGGTTCATTTTCTTTCATTTTTTTGGCCATTTTTATTTTTTCACCCTTTGATTTTTCTTTTAGGGTATACCCTCTTTACATTTTTTAGATTTTTTGATTTTTTTGTCAATATGGAAAAACTTTGCAACAAGAAAAGGTATGAACATATTACATAGCTCATCATGTCAATCATGATATATGCAACCTATTGGTATAGGAGTCTAACACTGGCTCCACTTGGGGATGGCTTTTCCTGGTGAAAAGTCAAGAACAGCAGGTTAGTTGTCCTCGGAATAATTTTGACTGAACTATGGAATATTCTTCTGCTTGTTGTTTTATTGTATGTATGATAGTGATACTTCTGAAGCTTAGGGCCTTCTCCTCGGGCTTCAACTCCAGCAAGTTACTATCCACTCAAAACTGTGACATTACAAAGGATATAGTATGTACATGTTGAAAATCAGAATATCCTAATAAATAGGATCAAAGTAATGTTTCAACATTCGACCATTAACTGGCCCATCTTCAGTTTCTGTACCATCCAATTTTTTTAGAAAATATGTATTGTTTCCTTGTAAAGCATGGATAATATAAGGTCCTTTCTATAGGAAGTCAAATTTTCCATGTTTTCCCTTATCCTCTCTTCTGGAATCCCATCTTAAAACTTTGTTTCCAATTTGGAAATCTTCTGCCTTGGTCCTTTTATCAAATATCTTCTTTAGTTTCTCCTGCAATACTTGGGATCTCTGATATACTTCCTCTCTGGTCTGCTGCAAATTGATAGTCTGATTTATTCTCCTTTGAATATCATTAGGTTCAACCTGAGCTTCTTGAAGAAATTTCATTACAGGAACTCCTAAAGATGAAGGAAATACAACCTCAATGCCATAGACTAACTCATAAGGACTGGTCCCAATAGATTTTTTGGTGGTGAGTCTGTCTGCCCATAGTGCATTTGTAAGTTTCTTGTGCCAATTTTTCTTGTTTTCCTCCAATAATTTCTTAATAATATTAATGAGACTTTTGTTGGAAGATTCAGCCAGTCCATTACCCTGAGGGTAATAGGCTGTGGAATGGCTTAAGGTGATATGATATTTATTACAGAAACTTATCATCTTCTTAGATTTGAAGGCAGCAACATTATCAGTTATAATTTTCTCAGGACAACCAAATCTTGATAATATATTGGTTTCTAGGAATCCTATAATCACAGTGTCATTGGCTTGTCTGGAAGGAATTGCTTCTATCCATTTGGTAAAATAGTCTATGGCAGTGAGGATCCATTTGTGTTGGCCAGAAGAAGGAGGATGGATTTCTCCAATGAAATCCAGGCCCCATTGTTGGAAATTTTTTTCAGTGGAAATTGGTTTCAGGGGTAAAGGTAATAGTTTTCTCTTGCCTTCAAAAATTTGACATTTATGGCAAGCAGTGACAAATTTCTTTACATCAGAGAACAAGGTTGGCCAATAAAATCCAGCTCTTAGGATCTTGTCTGTAGTTGATTTCCAATAAAGGTGTCCACCATGGTCTCCTTCATGAAATTCATGGAGGACCTTGTCAACTTCATATTTTAATAAACAATTCAATAGAATATCTTCATGATTTTTCCAAAAAATAACATTATCTAAAATACAAAACTTTGAAGATGTCATCTTTAAAAAATTTTTCTTTGTTCTGGATAACCCTGGAGGAGCTTGCAAGTTTAACAATACATAAATTATATCATCATACCAAGGTGAATCTAAGAAGGGATGGCTAATTTGTGGAGTCGCCATCTCCTGTTCGTCATCCAGTTCATTAATATCCAGGGCTTGGCAATTTGTTTCTGTCATGAGTTGAGTCAATCCCTGCCCCTTTATAAGCTTTGTAGGTTTTATTTCAATATCATACTCTAATATGGTAGAAATCCATTTACCTCTTTTGCCCTCAATTCCATCTTGAGTTAAGATGTCTTTGACAACAACATTTGGTACATAGGCTATCACATGGGAATACAATATGTAGATTCTAAAATCTTTAATGGCTTTTACAAGTGCAAAAGCTTGTTTTTCCATGATGTTGTATTTTAATGATGCATCCCTTAGTGCTTTACTAAAAAAGGCTATAGGTTTTTCACATCCTTGATCATCCTTTTGTAATAAAACTGTTGCTACAATATGTTCTGATGCGAATGAAAATATTATGAAGTCTCTATCAAATTGTGGACTTGTAAGGACCGGAGTTCTAGTCAAAGCCATTTTAAGTTCTTCAAATTCTTGTTTGGCTTCTACTGTCCATTTAATACTTGAATCCTTTCTTAACATGTTAGTAAGAAATCTAATTAGTTCAGCTAAGCTAGATATGAATCTTCTCAAAAATTTGATTTTTCCTAGATAAGCTTGAAGTTCTTTGACATTTCTAGGGTGAGGTATCTGCAATATAGCTTCTATTCTAGCAGGATCAATTCTAATACCATTTTTGGAGATGATATGGCCCAACAGTTTACCTTCTTCAAGACCAAATAAGGACTTCTTTGGATTCAAAGAGATACCATACTTTCTGCATTTTATGAATAATTGTCTGAGATGGTCCAAATGCTGCTGATTTGATTTAGAAAAAATAGTTAAATCATCCAGATATATAACAAGAAAGTCATGAATTTATTTTGCAAATGTGATGTCCATTGCTCTTTGGAAGGTTGCTCCTGCATTTTTCAGTCCAAATGGCATTTTAACATACTTGAATGTGCCCCATGGTTTTGTAAAAGCTATTTTTTCCTGATCATCAGGATGAACTAGAATCTGGTTGTATCCTGAGAACCCATCTAGAAGAGAAATCCTAGAAGCACCTACTACCCTTTGTAAAATGTGATCCATTTTGGGAAAAGGGTAATTATCCTTCAAAGAAACCTTATTTACATTTCTTAAATCAACACATAATCTAATCTCTCCAGTTTTTTTCCTAGTAGGTACTAAATTAGACACCCACTCTGAAAACCTAATGGGAGAAATTATCCATGCTTCATACATTCGTTTGATTTATTTTTCAATTAAAGGCAACAATACAGGGTTGATTCTTCTGAGTTTCTGTTTAAATGGTTTCTGATTTTCTTTCAGAGGTATTGTATGCTGAATTATAGAGGTATCATATGATTTCAAGTCTTCATAACTCTAGGCAAAGACATCCTGTAATTCTCTTATTAGTTCAACATATTTTAGTTTTTGCTCAGGAGACAAAGATTTCTATAACTTTATCATTTTAGGATTTTCTTCAGTTCCCAAATTATGTTCCTCAATATCTGCTTTCAAAGGTTCCATTTTGGGTTTCTTTGGAATATCGTTAGAATCGAAAATATCTTCTAGAGGAGTTAATCCTTTAGGAAAATGATTGTCTTTTAAATTAATGGTCTCAGATTCTTCTTCTATAATCTCATAAACCTCCATTTGTTTAAGGTCCTGCATTTCTTTTTTGGTGAACTTTGTTGGATGAAGCATTTGAATTGCACTTTCTTCTGAAATGTCTGTTTCTTGTTCATTTACTTGATCAAATTCAATGACTGTATCTTCATCTATATTACTGTTAGAAAATTCATTCTCTAAAGTTAGGAAATTGTTAATCTGCTCATCACTTGCAAACACTTGCCAGTTCTTAAAATTGTTAGGTATGGCTGGTCTGTGTCTAATCTCAACTGTGAACTGATGATTAGGTTTGAATGGTAATTTACAAGTGCTGGCAAACATTGCAAGACTATGAGCGTGTAAGTTTTTTTTTCTTGGGATTTTAGCAAGTTGAGTCTGTAGAAAAGTATTGAGAATATCTACAACTGTTCCTCTATATTCTCTCAGTCTAGGATAATTTGTTAGAAAATGTCCTTTAATCTGTTGAATAATTAAATCAGAATATCCTATGACAGATACTCTAATTTCCCCTAATCTTTTGACAAGTTTAAGCCCTATCAAAAGAGCTTCATATTCTGCCATATTATTGGTGCATTTAAAGTTTAATCTGTAAGCATGGCCTTCAGCATGATCATTTTCAAGGTTGTGTATCCAAATTCCAGCTCTTTCTCCTAACTAATTAACTGAACCATCAAATTCTAAATGCCAAAGAATTTCATGTTCATAATTAGTTTCGGGAGTTTCAAGAACTTTTTTAACAGTGAGATCTGGTTTTTTACTTTCTTCTGGTTTTTCTTGGGTATCTGGTGTTTCATTGCCCTAAGAAATTTCCTAGATTTGAACATTATATTTTTCATTTGTAATTTATTTTGGTTCTATTCTTGGAACTTCTAATTCAGCAGGAGGATCAATTTCAGCATTATAAAGAATAAATGAATCCATATCAGAGTGTACTGAGTAGACGGGAAAATTTTCAGGTTTCTCCTAACTACTGACCACATGTTTCATTAAAGTTTCTTTGTATAGTCTCTTAGGTTGGCCGAACACTGAAATAGTAGCATATGACATGTCCAATTGAAGAGATCCTCCAAGATTTACACCCCAAGATCTGGACAATAACATACCATATTTTGGAGGAATATCTGCTACTACTATATCCATCAAAATTGTTTTTGCAGGGTATTGAACTAGTGAAACACACAAATCTTTGATTAATGCTAAACATCTCACCTGATTTGAATCAAAAGAAAATAGATCTTTGTATGGTCTGGTGATATCTAGGTTTAATCTCTCCATTACAGCCTTGGGCATTAGATTGTGAGATGCCCCAGAATCAAGCATGGCATTATGAAGTATTTTATCATGTATATTTAAACTCACATAGAATGGAGAAGTACCTCCACTTCCTAGTTTTCCATTTACTTTAGGGCAAAAGATTAATCTGGGTTGGTCATCAAAAACATTTACTGAGTCATCAATTCCAGTAATATTGAGTGATCTATTGATTTGACTTCGGTATACATCATGTTTAGCTAATTCACACAATGGAACAACTATTTTTATTTTGCCTACTTCAGCCTCCAGATTAAAAGGTTTTTTCAGTCTGAGTTCTTGTATTTCAGAAAGTTGGATTCTCTTTATCTTCTGTGTTTTCGGTATTTTTCTCATTCTCAGGAGTGGGGTTGTGGGCTGAAGTTGTTTCCGAATCAACTTCTAGAGGTTCCTCTACATTTCCTTTGGGAGGAAGAGTATTGGAAAGTTGTTTGTTATTCAGTTGACTATCGGATACATATTCAATTATTGGATTAGCAGGATTAGGATATGATCTAGAAAGAATATGTACAGGGGTAGTATTGGTTTTACCTTGGAGTGGTTGTTTTGTAGCTTTCTGTTTACTCATTTCTAGGACATCAATGCTTCTGCTCCTCAAATTATATTACTTATGGACTTCATAAATAGCTGTATCATATCCCTCTTTGAAGTCAAATGATTCTCCTGAATGAGTTTGGAATTGTTTAAGAATGTGAGCTTCTTGATCATATTGGGTCAAGAAAACTTCTGGTTCGTTCTTGCGTTAAGTCAATTTGTTTATTTGAGCATCTTCTGTTGGTTCATCAGAAGTTGAGGCTTCAACATAATTTTCCTGGAATGGGGGTCTAATGTTTTGGTCAGGAACATTTTTTCCAGTATTTTGGTTTTGGTTCTTTCTGAAATTTGGATTTCTCCCAGTATTGCTCGGTTGAACATCCCAAGGAGATTTCCTTTCAATTGTTTCTACTCTATCTCTTAGCCTTTCCATCCCTTTAATAATAACATCCAGTTTCTTTTCAAAAGTTGAAGGTTCTTCATTTAAAGGCATTCTCCTTTCAGTTCTGGCTTTAGCTCGTCTAGCTATTACGTTGGCTTCAACACTAACGACTATACTTTGCATATCTTCTAAAGTTTGAGGAGATATTTCCCTACGCTAATACACCATTTCAGAATCAAATCCTTCAGGGAATTTGATTAATGCTAAATCTGGAGGAGGTCTAAGATTCAAGAGAATAGCATTTTAAACATCATTGAACATGGTGTAGTAATCTTGTACAGTCTCTTGTGTTCCTCTCTTTAGATTTCCATAATCTGATAAGATTTGAAGAGGATCTTTATTCTTTTCCCATCTGTTTAAAAATGATCTGTAAAGAGCTTGTAGGTCAGTGACACTGTTTGCAGGAAGGGCTCTAAACCAGGTTCCAACTTCTCCAGTAAGACTTTGAACAAATATTCTCATTCTTACGTCATCAGCATCTATTTCATAAATTTCAAAACAATCAGTCATATTTTTAGTATGTTGTTGTGCAGTGTAGGTTCCAGAACCATCAAAAGGAGTGATTTTACTTTGGTAGTCTTGGGGCATAGCCCCTAGATTGGTTGGTAATGCCAAAGGAGCATATATGTTTGCTATTGCAGGAGGTAGTGATGAAATAATAGGTGAGGTCGGTCTATGAGTAGTGGATGGAGGAGTAGAAAGAGTGGTTTGAGGTTGAGATGTTTGAAGAAATGTTGATGAACTTGGAGAGGCTGAAGTGATCACAGAAGGATTTGATTTTCCTTCAGAGGTAAGCCCAGATTGTATGGAATCTCGCAAATGTTTATCAAGATGTGAAGTAACAAATTCAAGTTGTAAATCTTCAATAAATACTGGGTCTTGAACCAAATTGGACAACTTAGATTCAGAAAAAATTACAAATAAAGAGGTTTCAAATTGCTTGTCAAAAGGTTCGTCCTCCAGGTAAATCCACTTCACAGGACAGGATATTGATCTATAGAGAGGTATAGAACTACCAGAACTTTCTTGGCTCTCTTGTCTCCTAAGAATTCTGCAGATCAGATTCAGATTTTCAAACACAGGCAGTGGATTTGGATCAGGATTAGCCCTGGTGTAATGAGTCCTTTCTAAAGCCAGGTTTCTAGGTGATTATCTTTTTGGATTTTTTGTCTAAATGGAATGAACAATACAACTTCGAAAATATTTTTAAGAAATTTTAGATATTGGATTTAGATTTTTTTAAAAGATTTATTTGACTAGAGGAACTGATCAAATGTTTGAAACCAAATGTTCAGTTCATAAACTAGACTGAAGATATACTGAAGCAATATTTATTTACTTATGCAATTGCAGAGAAAAAGCAGTTCAAAGGCTACCTGGCTAACTTCAGGCTCCGTCTGTAGTTTATAAAATAAACAATAGTAACAGTAAAATTATTCAGTTCCCTAGTGGAGTCGCCACTATGTTATCACTCAGATTTTCCTTGAAGTTGTAGGGACGAGGAAAGAGGTCCGAGGTAACCACAAACCAACTTTTAGGTACGAAATCTAGCCAATCTGTACCCAGAGAGGGCTCTCTCTTTAAGTTTTAGCTTTGTTTTTGAAATTTATTAGGCTAGTTATGATATTTTAGGGATTTTGATTGTGTTTGGGTGATGAAATTCTATAGCAGAAGGTAAGATTGAGTAGTTTAGGCCATTGGGCTAATGGAGTCAAAGAAAGATGGCTTAGCTAGATTAAGTTTCTTAACAAGAGAAGGTTTCACAGGGAAAGGTAATCAAATAGGGAACAATTATAGATCTAAGATGAATGGAATGGACTTGAAATGGGTGAAGGGAAATTAAGAATCATTCAACATTTTCGAAAGAGGGAACTTGAATGATTATTAATAAATAGCAATTAAGAATTATTTACTAAATAATCAAAATGAATAAACTAGAAAATAGGAGCAATTAAGAATTCACTGTTTAAACTAGTTCAGAAGAAAACATTTAGAATAACAACGATTGAAAACAGATTGCACTTAAGAACTTTCTGATTTATTCCTTTTTGTTTATCATTCAGATATGAAACATATATGATATAATAAACAAGTATAAAAACTCTAAAACATAAGAGATAGATGACTTATTGATCCGTTGTCTGACTCAAGAATCCTGTAAAAAGTCTTTTGCATCAATTCCTTATCCAGCTAGCCATGCGAAATTTGTCCAACATCACTTTATTCCAAAATAATCAATATTACAGAAAAGTATAAGAATCCACACCTCAATACTCCAATTGAAAGAGTATTTATACAAAAAATTGTAAAGAATATCTCCTAAAAAAATGAGATATAATCTAGGATGACTCATGGACATATTACACGAAAATACAGACAGATGGTCTCGAATATAATAGAAAATATAACTGATGTTTTGTTGTTCCATTTTTTATGAATGTGCTAGAGGTAGGCCCTATGATTTGGTTTGTTGTTGTCGTCTTTAGTAACTCAGTGCTGGCTGCTCTATTTTATTGATAGTCTTTACTTGTACTGATACACTTTGACCTCTGTTTGATCTCTGTTTACCCTTTTTGTCATGACTTACTGTAGTAAAAAATAAAAAATTCATGTAAGGATAATTTTTACAAAAGTCTAACATTTCTTCCCACCATTGGGCTTCCGGTATTCTGGTTCTTTGAAGCTTCCTTAGAGTCTCATCAGTCTCTGTATATCTAAAGAAAGTAGGCTGAATTGGGAATAAGTGCTTTACCTCATGCTCGAGATAAAACAAATTTTCCAAACTATCATGAAGAATTTTTCCTGTAGGCAATGTTGTTGCTACTGATGAACTGGTCAATGAATTGGCCTGGTTGTCAGCATACTTATTGAATTTCTCAACATAGCTTTCAAGGCTCATTAGTTTATCATCTAAAACTAAAGGACTTGGCAATCCTTTATTCAACAGAATATCCAATCTTTTTGTGAAAGCGTAGATTTCTTCCTGCATATCAGAGCATCTTCTTTCTAGATTCTGCATCAGAGGTCTTTTGGTAAAAACTCTTTTTATCTCCAAAATAGTTCATGTTCTGTCTTGGATGCCCAACTCTTCAAGTTGATATCTGTTCTTGGTGTTTAAAAATTGTATGAGCTCATTGGCTTCATTAGGCATATGTCCTAATTCTTCTCTTTCCTTTTGAACTTCTTCCAGAGCCAATTTAACTAAATCATTCTACTCATACATTATTTGAATTGATGGCCAGACATCATTTATGGACTGAATGATGTTGGTCCAAAGAATTTCTTTCATTTCCTTCAAAGGCTTCTCCAATGTGAGATCCCTTTCCAATGTTTTAACCAATTTTTCTAATCTGTTGACCTCTCTTATTTTTTCTGCAACACTCATCTTTGAAAGATCATATTTTTGTTCTAAAGTGGTAAATTGTACCTTTGTTCTTTGGAGCTCTATCACTTGGAGTTTTAATTCCTCCATTGATTTTATTAATTATTCAGTGCTTAAATTGGAAGTGCTGCCCTGTGATAGTCCTGCTGAATGATCTGTTATCGTTGTACCTGTAATCACTTTTGTTGTTGTAGATGCTGGAATACTGCTTGTCCTTTAATTCCTTTTCAAGTTCTTTTTCAGTCTCATTTAGTCTCTCATTAAGTTTAAAGAGCAAATCCACCAATTATTCTTCAGAGTTTTACTTTATAATTTCTGCAGTTTGTGGATGTCTTGAAGATGGTAGCTTTAGTTGTTTTCTTAAGGCTGCAATATCATCATCTTTCTTCTTAATCAAGGCTTCTATACCCTTGACATCTTTGGGATTATGACCCAATCCAATAATTATTTCTTCCAAAGTCTTTATTCTATTGTCTTTGGCCTGGGAAGAGGCTTTTTCTAGATGCAATTGAGCATTAGTATTATCCAAGGAATTCTATAATCTTTGGGCCATCATTGATTTATCAGTCAAAGTAGAATAAATCATTTCACCTGTTTGTTTGTGCAGCTCAATCTGATCCAAAGGATGAATATGCTTCGTTATGACCTCAAAATTAGTTCTGACATAATCTGCAGCTGTTTGAGGCTGCTGCACTTTGGGTTTAAAATGACTCATCATCATTTTACCCTGCTGGATGTCATAGGCTGACATCAATCTTTGTTGATTTTTAGGAGCCATCTTCAAATATTGATTATAGAATTGAAGTCTTAATGGATCATTTCTGGCCTTTATATTTATAAATGTCTTCTTAATATCCTAGGCATCTTTCACTGGTGGTTTGAAGGAAGATACTTCTGCACTTTGCTGTCTTTGTAGCTCCTTTCTCTATGAATTAGTGTATGTTCCACTGATTGTGCATGTTTGCTGGCTATCTAACTCTTCTCTCCTCTGAATATCAGGGGTTTCTTGAACAAATTATACTTCTGAAAGAGGATTTAATCTTTGTCTTTTGACATCAGGTTGTTCTGAAGATCCACTGATAGGGGTAGTTGTTTCTGCATCTCTCTTCTTACCTTTTTCTTCATTGGGAGGAGTTTGTAAAATTGAAATTTTTGCCACATTAATCTGAGTGGGCGAAGTCTGTATTTGGAACTATTCCTTAGAAGTTTCAGGCTGCTTTGTCATTGTGAATTTTTCTGTAACTTGAATATCAGTCTCCTTTTCCTTCCCTTTGGATGCTACTGTGGCCAGTGCACTGATTTCCTGCAAATTTTGCTGAGAGGTTCCAGCAGAGGAAGGACCAATTCCTGGTCTTTGCACCTACCCAAAAGAGTCTAGGTCAATTATTATTTCAATATCTTTCATAATATTTTCAACACTATCCTGTTCATTATCTTGTTCTATTCAGGACCCTTCCATCCATTCATCCAAATTTGCAAATTGTTCAATTTCTAGAATTCTATGATGAAGGTATGGTGACAATTTGTTTTTCATTCTCCTATCACAAATAAAACTGTTTGGGTCATAAGGTACCCAGTGGAAATTTTTTTGCAATTTGAGATAATCTTCTAGGATTCTTTCAGCTTCTTTTCCTGCATCTCTAGAATTACAGACAAAAGGACCTAATTGACTCTTAATTCTGAGCTGAGATTTTTTCTTTGCATTGCAAAAATGGACTATGTCTGAATTTATCATTTGTCTGAAATACTCTAAGGCAAAGAGCCTCATTGGGACATACTTTGGTAACTTGAAAGGAAATAGCTCACACCCATATATTCTGATTTCTGTATGATTTCGGTATAGGTACCAATCACCTATCATGTATTGCTTGGAAAGTTGGAGAATTTTTTTCATATCATTATTGACCCTGGGAGGGGAGACTCCTGTTAATAAGGTGGTTTCAGGATGCACATATAGGTCAATGAACTCATTGTAGGAATAAGGAGAATCAGAGGAATTATGGAAGATTGCAGACCAAAAAATTACAGACCTTGGATTTCCTTTTGCATCAAGTTTCATGACATGGAATGGGAAACTCTATGAATGATAATAAAGCATGAGATGGTATATAACAGTGGAATATTTGAACACTCTTTCATCTTCCAATCTCATGAACTGAAAATGGATTTTATCAGCAATGTAGGAAGCGAAATCATATTTGACAGCAGGAGGCTATCCAGGGGTAAAAATAGACAACAACACTAGGGTTAACTGATCAACATATTCACTAGTGTTGAAACCCATTACAAAAGATATCATATTCAAAATGAGTCTTCCCATATCAGTGAAAAAAGTACATCCATAAGGAGGAGGGCCTTTGGGCTGATGTTCTTGAAGCATAAAAGTATAACAGAGCCGGTTCAACTCTTCTTGGGATAAATTGGTTGATTTTTCAATTAAATATCCCATGGAAAGGAGAGTCAGGGCTTAGCCAGGATGAAATTGAAACATTTCATTAATAGACTGAGCATTTATTGGGAAAAGGATGGTTTGACTCGGGGACATAACTGCTCATTGATTGGGATAGTAATTGGCATAACAGTAATAAATTATTTCGGGAAAAATATGAACTGAGGGTAAAAGATACATCAGGAGATTGGATTCCCACAGTCCCAAAATGTCAGAGCCATTCAGATAATTATCCTTGCACTTGCAAAAAATTCTGAGAGGATTTTCACTGAGGATGAAATCTTTAATTTGAAAATCCCTATCTGCTAGAGGTAGATAGTCCAAATCCTTGTGAGGGGCATTCAGAGGTGTGATATTCAAGGCCACGGGAACTTCCATTTCTAGTTCTTGTGGATTCAGAAAGGAATTCAGATTTTGATGGAAAAATAGGAAAAATTATAGGTTTGGGAATACAATTACAGGTCTGGGATGAATTGAAGACCAAATTGTATCATGTTTCTAGTTTTTTTTCCTGTGGAATTAAAAGAGAAAATCGAGATTTGCAGAGTTCAACAGAAATTTGGGTAAATACCTATTTTCTGGGAAATGAAACATGACGAAAACAGGTGCAGGCAATGGCGGATGGGTTCTGGATTGTTCGTCTGCAGATTTCTCAGCAAGGTGGCGGTTGAGAGTCTTCGACAGTTGGTTTTACAATTTTCTGCATGGGACACTAGTCACTGCACAGGATAATGAACATGATGCGGGTTTATTCATTTTATTTACAAAGTCAAAGGTTGGCGGGTTTTTTTATTTTTTAAGTGGATGACATAAGTACGAAAGGCTGTTTTTTCAGAGGTAGAAAGCAGTAAGCAGTATACATCGCACCGCTTTCGGGGACGGGTTGTTTTGAGCGGAGAGGCAGTGATTCCATATAGTTCATGATACGTGGTGCGACACTTTTCAGAAAACCGCTTGGCCATCGCGCATTATCATTCGGACGTGGGGGTGAAGCGATATGGATGAGAGCCATAGATCGTGGATTGGTTGATCGAAAGACGGTCAGAGAGGTGAGATGACGGGGAGATAACAGGGCAGGCCCAATATAATAAAATATAATTAATCATATCGGGGGCGATTTTATTGGTGGGATAGATTATTAATCAACCATGAGGGTTAATTAATTCATTTTTATACGGTGGAGAGACGGGCTCGCAATTAGTTATGAATTTAACTAATTAATATGAATTAACACATTTATATGGTTATTTTTCAACCAAAGGGGCAGGATAATAATTTGGGAATTTTATATAATAATATGGGAATGGGTGGATTTGTATAGGAATTTAATTAATAAAGTTAGAAATTAATATGAAAAATGAATGGAAGCGCTAAGTGTAAAAACATTAGGTTTATTTATCTTATGCTTAAAAAAGGGTTTTTATGAGATATTGTGAAATTTCCCTACGTAAAATAGAATTTTACTTAGGAAAATATTTTTTTGGAAGTGAGTGAATGATTTATGAATGCTTTTAAGTACTTAGGCTTTTTCAATTATTTGGCCGAGGGTCTGGTCCCTCCAAAAGTCAAGGAAATGCCTTGAGCCCCTCTAATTTTCAAATGCCTTAGTACTTAGGGGAAATTAGTGAAATTTTTAGGGAAAAATAAGAAGGGAAGTTAATAATTTGACTTTGCTTTGCTTGACATTCTTCCAGTGTAGTGTCTGCCTTTGTACTTTGTGATGAAAGTAAAGATTTAACAAATCTAGAGTCATTATCCATCACATGTAATTCTGCAACAACATCTACCTACCCTACCTACTTTAACCTACCATTTTTCTTCTTTATTAGGGTGCACTTAGACTGGCAAACCATTATCACATTTTCCCTTTTACATGTAGAAATCTATCTAAATATAACCTATTACATCCAAGGGCTCAGATTAAACTGTTGAGCTCGTTTTATTTACTCTACCTATCTAATTATCTGCCAAGATTAAACTGTTTGGTCAGATTTTATTCTCTATCTCTAAAACATAAAATTGAAAATGAACTAGCCAAGCTTAAACTGTTTGACTGTTCATAAATTGTGGCATAAGATACAAGTTGCACACAATTTGTTTATTTACATAAGAGCAAAAAGTAGTGGCAATTAGACTTGCACACTTTCCTTGGCCTTTCTTTTGGTGGGGTTCATTTTCTTTTACTTTTTCTGGCCATTTTTATTTTTTCACCCTTTGATTTTTCTTTTAGGGTATACCCTCTTTACATTTTTTAAATTTTTTGATTTTTTTTTTTTTATCAATATGGAAAACCTTTGCAACAAGAAAAGGTATGAACATATTACATAGCTCATCAAGTCAATCATGATATATGACACCTATTGGTATAGGAGTCTAACAAAACCGATGGCTAAGATTTCTTCGCACTCTGCCCATAACTTTCCTCCTTTACCCCTCTGATTGAATATTGACCGTCGATCTTACTTCTAGATCTGACGGCTAGCGCTTAATGGGATCGCGCTCGCCTATAGCATATGCCTCCACCATCCCGACCTCTGATTGAATCCCCGCCATTGATGTCCTCTAATCCAACGGTCCACATTGCTTCCGCTCTTCCCACTTCACCCTTTTCATTTCTCCCCATCAATAAATCAGGGTCGTTCATTCCTAAGATCTAACGATCAAGATATAAACCACCATTGACCCTGCCCACCTTTTATGCCCGTGCATCTTACCCCATCGCGCTCTCATTCCCACCATCAGATCTGTCCACCTTCAATCCAACGACTGAAACTCCATATCGCGTAAATTTGTGCCTGAAATTTAATGCCAAAAAATTACGTGATATTGGCAGTATTAAAAATACATGGGTCGAGCGCAGACCCATATCGCGTTTATTTTGCTTTTCCACCAAACCACCCATCTCCGCAGCATTGGCTTTTTATTTTTTAATCCTGGCTGTTGATTATCAGGATCCGACGACTGATATTATTTCTCAATCCCAAGTCATTCGTCCCACCTTTTCTCCCAAAAGCATTTCACTAAGCAATCTCCGCCGTCGATCTCTGAGATCTGACGGTCTCAATTTAATCTCACCACCAACTCATCACCCTTTCCTTTTGCTCCCAAACACCCCTCCGAAGATCCCGACCATCCATCAGTTGAATCCAATGGTCCAGATCACTCTGCATCCCCCAAAATTCATTTAACTCATTTTCACTTCCGCCAAAGGTTTTCCCCTTTTCATTACATTTTCTTACATTTTCGTTATAACTTTTCCCCCTCCGCATTATAAGATCCTCGATTGATCTCAGCCGTTGATCAATCTAGATCAATGGCTCAGACTTAATCTTTCTTCCTCTTCATCCAACCGCCTCCCCATCAAGCTCATAGTGCGATCTCGGTCATTGATAAATCTAGATCAACAACTACGATTAAAACTCATCCCCAAAGCGAACTTAACCTATTTTTCATGATTTTTTCTTAATTTCGCTTGTTATGTGCAAGTTTTTAAAGTTTTTTCCACAGTTCTAAAAATAAATCAAGGGCCGGGGATGATGATCCCCCAAGCCACTATTCATGAAGAAGATAAATATGTAGGGTTCACATCATGATTTACCCATGTCTCGTGAACATTGGTAATGTTATAAAACAACAAGAACATAGTAAACCTTGATCAGATAAAGAGTATTAGTGTTACAGCATAAAATCACAATAGAGATGAAGAATTAAAGGTTTTAACATAGTTTTGAGGGATTAAGGAATGAATTCAACTATCAAAGGCCTAATCCACACAGTTGAAAACCGTATGAAGACCTGAAGACAAAAATTAAGCCTAATTAGACCTAGAACGCAGATCAAAAGCAAATTAACAGTGTTTTAGGGAAAAACAAGCAGATCTATTAATCCAAGAAGCCTCCACTACCACATCGGAGGCTAATTGAATCCTCTCCATCTACCAAAAGCCACCTGCAGCCTCAAAGAAATCAACAGAAGGCATAGTTAATGCCTATTTCAAAGATATTTGTTTAAAGACAACTGAGAAGTTAATACAACCAAAGAAAATTATTACAACTGTCAGCAAAGTTATTATAAAGATAAGAAACAGACTTGAAGTCAATCTTCTCGTCCATTAAGTCTTAAAAAACAGAAACATAGTTATAGGTCAAATGCATCCCTGCCTTATGCCTTGCATGGTTCTCAAGGCTGAGGATTTCATTTACTATGCAATTAGTGATACTTGAACCCTAGAAATTATTCCAGCTCCTCAATTCTTCTATAAATAATTCTGTAGAGGATGAGATATGGGTTGGTTGCTGAACTTTGATATAACACTTGTGCTCGAAACTTTCTACATGTAAATAGTTTTCAGAGGCTCTTGAAGCTCTGTTTGTGATCAAAGAAGTTAGGATGAGAAGAAAAGATGATTGTTGTACTGAAACATTGGACTTGAAGTATGTAACTAGTTTGACATCAATATACATGCTGATTTTTGGGATCCTGGTCTCTATCATTGGTGAAGTACTTCTTACTGTGTTATTGTTCTCCTTTCATGTATGCCATTTTGTTCACTTTTATCTGATAAAGAACAACAAATATAGAGCTAGGATTTACTTTTAAAAGTACCCTTCTCTCACTGATAAGATTTATCTTCATGTTTTCCTCCAATTGTGTTTTTAAGAATGACTTAAGTTAAGTGTAAACATTATCAAGGAATGTTGGTTTTCCCCTGTCTTGATGTGCAAAGCTTGAAAGGAAGTTCTTGAAAGATATTTTCATTATATGCTGAGTAGAGTTAGACTGGAAAAGTTTATGGTTTGCCCTGTCTTCTAGTTTCTTTCTCCAAAGGTTTTTTTGAAGGTTTCCCTAAGAGTATGCTGAAGCAGGTTTATATTTTAATGTATCTTGCTTGATCTTAAGTTGCACTTTGTTTTCTTATCTGTTTTCATCCCTTCTGAAAGTAGTCATGTGGATTGCTGGATTGTTTGTCTGATAAGTTAGATTTAATACAAGCTTGTCCAAAGAAGTTTAAGGTTAGCCCTGTCTTTGGTTGGTTTCAAACAGTTTCTTAAAATGATTTTCTTGTTTGGAAAGTTGATAAATTATTGTTGAAATTATTGGCTTTTTCCACCATCTCAACATTTTTAATGTTCCATTCCATCATTTAAATCTAAAGGATCTTTTGATATAGATGACTTGCCCCTTGGATCACTCTTGAAATTGTTGCACAATTAGACCCTTTTATGACTCCATAGCCCAATGGATTAAGTGTTGTTTCATATCTATCCTATCAGCTAAATCTTGTTTTGATTGTTCACACCTTCACCCCTTTAAAACTCTTTCATTTTTTAGGACTTTCCACTCAATTAAAAATCATGCTCAACCATCCAAACAAACAAAAAACCCTTGTTCTTAATAACTAGGATAATATCATACAAAAAACCTTAAAAGATAAATCAATCTTTGCACTTATAAAGAGATCCCTCTCTGGATTCAGAAGGGATAGATCCTAGAATCCCAAAGTGGTTCATAATGTTGTCTCTGCAGTTTTAGTCTTACCAATCTGCTAAAATTACGGAGGCCCAACAGGTCAATTACATCATAGTGCCAATTAATAACCCTTGACTTAGTGTTGTGGTGGTGCTGCAACAACTTGCTGCAATAAATCTATGCTTTCTTCCTTTCTTTGCCAATCTAGAAATGCAAATAATTATAATAAAAACAACTTCTCCAACAACTTGTTGCAATAGATCTATGCTTTCTTCCTTCCTTTGAAAATATAGAAATGCAAATAATTATAATAAAACCAGCAGGGCAGATCTTAGATCCACGCTCATAAAGTGTAAAATAAAAATAGATGAAAACCCCTTTCAAAACAAATATGAAGTTAATACGACCAGATAGGGTGATTATAGAAACCACCGAATTTGGGTTTGCTTACTAGTGTGAGATTCTCGAATCTCATCTAAGGAATCTTGAGGATCTCACCTGAAAATCATCACTTGAAAACTCCTCTGAGCTCTCAGAATATCAATGGAAAAGATTAAATTCCATGAGTTGCTCTCGTTCCTCCTCCTCCATGGGAAAATACCTGGGGTTAAAACAACCCAAAAGGAGAAACCATGGGCAAATACCTGGGGTCAAAACAACCCAAAAGGAAAAACCATGGGCCAATGCCGCTTTATTTATTAATTTATTTATTAGTCTACTACTGTTATGATTTGGTCCAACCGGTTAAACGGTTCGGATAATATAGTTCCCCCTGCCCAAAATTGCTTTTCCTCAAGTAATTTCAATGTTGGATGCTACAATATGTGTTCTCCTTCCCAAGTGGCCTCCTCGACGGGCAGATCTTTCCATCATACCAAATATTCGCGGATGATTCTGCTTCGAAGCTTTGTTTCTCGAACCTCCAACACCTCCTTAGGAATCAGTTGAAAATGGCCCTCTTCATCTAGTGGTTGTAATTATGGTGATGATTTTATGTTTGATCCTAATGCTTTCTTCAAACAGGAGACATGAAAGATGTTATAAATTCTTCTCTCTGCGGGAAGCTCTAGCTCATATGCCACTTCTAGTATTTTCCGTATAACTCGATAGGGCTCGTGAAATTGTGGCTTTAATTTTTCTGCCCCCTTCTGCTTCAAGGTAGACTGCCTGTATGACTGAAGCTGGAGATAAAAAACATCTTCCACTTCGAAACTCCTCTCTATCCTTTGACGATATGCATATAATTTTTTTCGATTCTGTACCATCTACAAATTATCTTTAAGGGCTCTCAGAATATCCTGACACCCCTAGATCCAATCCTTTGCCAATGGTACTCTACTATATCACTGTATCTGCAAAATATAATGCCTCATATCCATATAAGGCTCAGAAAGGTGACATCCCTATGGATATGTGATAAGTGGTGTTATAGCAGTATTCTCCTAAGTACAACCACTTGGTCCATGCTCGTTGTTGTCCTGTGACATAATCTCGTAAGTAACCTTCCACCCATTTATTCACTGCTTCTATCTATCCATCTGTCTATAGGTGATAACTGGTACTAGCGGTGAGTTCTATTCCAGCCAACCTAAATAAATCTTGCCAGAATTCTCCCATGAATCTGTTGTCATTGTCACTCACAATGGTTTTGGGCAAACCATGTAGACAGTGTTGGCCACCTATAAAATTTGTCCTATCAAAGGTGGCCAAAACATTGTTTAGCCTTCAAGGAAAAGTTTCATTACAGAAAGATGTATCTCTTGAAGCCTATGGAAGACATCATATCCTTGTTTCAATCTTTGTTGATGTTCCCATTTCAAGCCCAGAAGATTCTGCTCAAAATTCTATGAGAAAGACTGTTGTAAAATCCCCTTCTCTCCCCTTCTCCCACTCAGAAACTAACCTTCATCGTTTCCCATCATTTTCCTTTGTTTTCCATTTCCCTCATCTCCCCTTCATAAAATTGCCTTTGCAGAGTTTAAAACCCCTTTTAAACTCTATCAAAACCTTTGATTACCCTTTGAAAACCATTGAAAATTATAAAAACATATGTTTGTGCATAAGGGTTTAAGCCCCCTTGGGCTAAGCCCCTAGCCTTTTCCACCCATACACCCTAGCACCGTGACCGCGCACTGAGCAGTCAGGTGCTTATTCTGGTTTAAATAAATATTTTGAAAAACATTAAAAAACCTTTGAATATTTATTCAAACCGTAGAAATATCATTTTATTAAATTTTCCGCCCGTGCTATTTTTTGGAGCAATCTACATCGTCGATCTGATCCACAGATCCGACGGTGCGGAGTGTGCCTCCCTGTGGACCTCCCAGCCGTGCGCCATTTTCCCAAAACCACGTGGTTTTTATCGCACCACTCTTCGGTGGAGGGCGGTTTTTTCCTGATGACCAAGGATTCCATACATCTCTTGCCATGTGTCCCATGTACTATTTGTAAAACCGTCGTCCATTCGTCGTCCATCGCGCATTAATGTTCAGACCAGGATGCCCAACGATATCACTGTGGACCGTTCGATTTGGGCCCATTGAATCGACGGTGATTGCTCACCGAAGTTGCTCGATGGTTAATGAAGGTGCACGCACGATAACCGAGCCATCGTACACCGGCAAATCAATCTCCGCCGTCAATCTAATCTGTAGATCGACGGCCCACAATTCATCGCCCGATCTCTCCGTTTGAATTTCCATTACCCAATCCTGATCGTCGATCTCTACGCGATCGACGGCTCAGATTCATCCTTCTCCTCTGACCGCCTCGTTCAAACTCGACCGTCAATCTCTGCACGATCGACGGCTCGGATTTAATCCTTCTTTCACCCATTCTACGATCACTCTCGATCAATCCTGACCGTTGGATGATGCCATCCAACGGATCCGATCTCCTCGCAAGCCCTCCGATGCAGTTAACCTATACATGCAGGTTTTATAATAGTTTTCATGTTTTGCAGGGTTTTAAATCATTTTTCGTTATTTCCAAAGAAGATTCAGAGGTGGAGGGTGACGACTCTCCCATCTTTGATTCGTCAAAGGAAATCATCCACAGGGTGGAAATGCACGTTTCATCAATGTTTTCTTAGGCATGGATGCCTTATAAACCTTGCGCAGCCTTGCACACCAACAAAAACACCATGAAAGGGGCACAGTCAAAGAGTATCAGTGTCGAAGACCAAAATGTATCAGAACAGAGGATTAGAGACAGTTTTACGGGAATTACGGCTAAGGCGGTTATCAAAAGCCTAATCCCCGATTTAAAACATAGTTTAAAGAATATTTTAAGGGTTTTATCGACAGAAGCGCTTCCACTGCCACAATTGAGGCAAATTGATTCCTCTAGTTACTGAAATGCCACCTGTGCCTCAAAGTATTCAATCAGAGGCCAAATTTATAGATCAGGATCAAATATTTGTCTCAAACGCAGCTGAAGAGTTACTCCTGTGGGGACTTCAACGCAAAGAATGGCTATAGAGTTACTTCGACACCAAAACATAGGCTAATTGAACCTTCTCCAGCTTCTAAAGGCACCTACAGCCTCACAAAAAATCATTGGGCCTCGAAATACACAATCAGAGTTATGAAGCAGAGTTATAAATGATTACATTCCCACCTTATGCCTGCCTGGTTCCCAGAGGCCAGGGATTTCATTGGTTTCATAATTAATAATACTTGATCCCTAGGAAATCCTCCCACCTCTTCATTCTTCTATAAATACTGCTGTAGAAGATGAGAAAATGTTGGTCTCTAGACATTTGAATGCATGTAATATTTATTCTAAAGCTACTGATGCCCTCTTTGCAACTTAAGGATACATAAGCTGACATGAGAAGTTTGAAGTTGTAGAGACCCACTGAGCTTGCTGATTGTAACCAGTTTGAACATCAAATACAAGGTACTGATTTGTGTCAATGGTGATGTGTTCCTCATTGTCAATTGTTATTTTGCTTAATGTTTTCATTCTGTTCATTTTCTCTGATAAGGAGCAGCAAACATAGAGCTAGGATTTAATTTCTACAGTACCCTACTCTCACTGAAAACTTTATTGTCTATGTTTTCTTCATTTGAACGTTCCCTTTGAAGAGTACATCAATGCAGGCTAGTTTAAAGGCACTTGTCTGATCTAAATTTCTCTTTGCCACTATTATCCATGTTTTTGTTATTGAATATGCTGAAAGAAGGGTATTTTAAAAGCACTTGTTTGATCTTAAGCTGTTCAACTGTCTTTTAATGTTTTTTTACTGAAAGTATTTCAAAGCAGGCTAGTTTAAAGGTATTAACCTGATCTCCGAATGCTTTTATGTTTTCCTTATTGAATATGCTGAAAGCAGGGTAGTTTAAAGGCACTTACCTGATCTTAAGTTGTTCAAATGTCTTTTAATGTTTTCTTACAGAAAGTATTTCAAAGCAGGCTAGTTTGAAGGTATTAACCTGATCTCAAAATACTTTTATGTTTTCCTTATTAAATATGCTGAAAGCAGGGTAGTTTAAAGGCACTTACCTAATCTTAAGTTGTTCAACTGTCTTTTAATGTTTTCTAACTGAAAGAACTTCAAAGCAGGCTAGCTTAAAGGTATTAAACTGATCTCATAATACCCTCATGATTTTCTTTAAGTACATGCTGAAGCAATATAGTTTAAAAGAAATTACTTGATCTCAGGCTATTTTACTATATCTTCATTTGTTTGTTCTTCATTTCCTATCTGTTTCATTCCATAAAATCACCTTAAGATATCCTTTGACATAAGAGACCTGCCCCATGGATCCTGCTTGAACCTTGTTGTCCAATTAAAATCCTCTTATGACTCCATAGCCCAATGGGTTAAAACTGTCTTTGCCTTTCTATCAGCCAGATCATTCCTTCATTTGAAAACACCTTCACCCTTCATTTTGAAACTGCCTTCACTTTCATCATGTCCTTGCCCAACCAAAACAAACAAAACAAAACCCAAGCTCTTCATAAATAGCCTAATATCATAATTTGAGTTATTAGAGATCACATATTTAAACTCATTCATAGAGAGATCCCTCTCTGGATTCAGGAGGGCTCGATCCTAGAATCCCAAAGTTGGTTGAAACAATGTTTCTTTTGTAATTGGACTCTGCCAATCTTGCTAATAAATTACAGATTCCTAACATTTCTGGTGACTCATCTGGGGAAGAAGCCCATAATCATTATCATTTTAGCGTAACCATAAGATATTAGGGATTTGGTTAAAGAACATTTGCCATATTAACCAGCTGAGCCACCAGTAACTAACATTTATGGCGACTTCACTGGGGACTCCAAACCCTTTACCTTTGTTGTGTTCTCCCATACTCTTGGACAGAGTCTGGAAAGGGCCAGGTAGCCTCTGGATCTCATCCTCTCTCAGGGGTGACATATCTGGTGAATTCCCTCCCAGTCAATCTCTGGTTTGAGTTCCCTAGAAAAACTTCATAAAACCTTTGTGAGTAAAAAGCAACATTTTCAAGCACTACCAAAAGCAATGGTAATCATGATGAAACTTGTTTGAATCAGTGACAATCTAGGTAAACCCTAGGATTCTCTTAAGACTTTATCTTACCTTGAAAAATTAGTTGGCTAAGCCATAAGAGTACACTCTCTTTGTCTCATAACCATAGTTAAATTTTTAAATAAAGTTAGGATATTCTTAAAAACCATACAATTGAAAAATAACTTAGAAAAACCAAAAATATTTCAGATTGGTATTCAATAAACATGATGGTGGACCATAAAACCTTTTACCTCCTTAGGAGCTAAAAATTTCCACTTGGCGACTCCACAATCCTTAGCGGACCTTAAGAATCCACTGGGAAGACCCCACATTATTGTAGCATCATTCAAACTTAGTTAGAGGACCGTAGGATTAAGATTTGTGAAAACATATTAGTTAAACCTCTCAAATATTGTCATACCTGGTTGAACTTTTCCTGTGTGTTTGGGTCTAAAAAACACAACATAGTGGCTCCTAGAAAGACTCATACTAGAGCCCATCCCGACCCTGATCCACCTCAGTTAGTTGATAACCCAGAAATTATCCTTAGGAAGTCTCCTAAGATTAAATTATCAATTGTTTTCAGATCACCCTTGAGAGATAAATCAGTTCCTGAAAATATTTCAGCTCTACAACAATCACAAGCCGACTTAGTAAATCCTTTTAGAACTAGGTCATTTGATGATATAATTCAGCTAGATTCTGGGTCTTCACTTTCATCCCCGGAGGCAAGTGAACCTCTTGGTAGTAGAGAAACAACACCACCTGATTTACACTCCCTGTTGAATTTAGGTGTCTCTCATCCAAGATCAGCTTAGCAATCCACTGTTGTTCCATCCACATCTACTCATCTTCATCCACTGTTCAAACCACTCCACTTCAACCCATCTTCCCTTTTTTCAACCCACCTGTGAATCCACCTCCACCTCCTGCCATGGCTGCATGGTATGCTCCCCTAGTCCTTCCTGCACCATTAGTCAATCTTCCACAGGACTATCAGTCCAAAATTCCATTATATGATGCTAACAATGCTACAACTGCATCACAACATGTGGATAAGATGAATGACTACTTTGACAGAAATGAAATTGATGATGATTCGGTCAAACTTAGGTTATTTGCTCAGAGCTTAGGGGGAGAAGTGAGGAAGTGGTTCAAAGGTTTAACCCCCCATAGTATCCGTGATCTACAAGCCTTCCATCAAACATTCTTAAACAAATGGGAAGTAAAGAAAAACCCTCTCCAAGTCCTTTCTGACTATAAGAATATCCATAGAGACACTGGGGAAAGTGTGCAAGCTTATTGCACTAGATTCAATAGTGTGTATAATTCACTTTCCCCAGAACTAAAACAAGGCTCAACTTTAAACAAGTTTCGTGAAGGGTTTGATCCTGAGATGGCTTATCAGCTGAGGGAGAGAGATTTTGCAACTCTTGAAGATATGCAAAAGGGTGCTCTTTCTGTGGAAGTCAACCTAATGGAGAAGAAAGCAAGAATGAAAACTAAAAAGAGAGTGTCCTTTAGAGAGGAAAATTCCCCTTCTACTTCCAACTCAAAGATGGAAAGAATGATGGAGGAGATGATGAATAAAATGAGCATCCTTGAGAGAGCACAAGAAATTCAAAACCAAACTGCTCCTCAAAACAAGAACCAGAACCAGAATCATAATTTTAGAAGGAATCAACCTCCAAACAAACGCAGGGAAGATGATCAACAGATCACTCCTCCCTTTCACCAAAACTATATGAGTGAGGTTGAGGAAACAGAGGAGATAACAGAGGAAGACGATATCAACATGTTGGGAGTAGATAATGATGACTTTGAGATTCATTTTGATAAGGAACAAGGTTTGTATACCCCTTATGATGACAACAAAGATGATAATGCAAGTTATTTTCAGGACATGGAAAATGTCATCATAGAGCCTCAAACAAATTATGACCTTAGAAGCAAAACCAGTCAACAAACTCCCAACACCAAAACCTCTGACAAATCTTCACAAAACAACACTACAACCAATCCTAAAATTGTCAAACAAAAGGATAAAGAAGTAACCGTGACTTCTGATAGAGATAGAGAGAAAGGCACTCAAAACAATGAAAAACAGAGTGCGGACATTAGTAGTACTACCGCTTCAGCTAGTACTCATGTTAAGACCATGTTGTCAAAAAAAAGTAGAACAAATCAGCAAGCTGATGTTGCTGATAGACTGGGAGCTAGTAAGGCTGAGACAAGTTCATCAAAGAACCAGCTTATTTTTAGCCTAGAGTAGGAAATTTCAAAGATCAGAATATTTTTTCCCCTGACTGAGTTAGCTTCCCAGAATGTATATAGGACCCAAATTTTGAAGGCTTTAAATATTGAGGATAATAATGACTCAGTGAATCTTAATGATGACCAGCCAGAGCTTATTTTTGGTCCTAATATTGAAGGTATATATCAAGAGGGACCTATACCTCCCTTTTATGTGAGTTTTAATGTTCATGACAAGATCCTGCATAATGCTATGCATCAATCTGGAGCCTCGCACAACCTTATGCCAAAGGTGATAATGGAAAGGCTAGGATTAGAAATAACCAGACCTTACAAGGATTTATATTCTTCTGATTCAAACAGAGTAAAGTGCCTTGGCCTGATCAAAGACCTTTGTGTGAATTTGACCCAAATCCCAACCAACTGCATGGTAATGGATGTTGTGGTGGCTGGTGTCCCTCCTAAGTATGGCATGTTACTATCAAGATCATGGGGTGCCAAGCTGCAAGGTACCATACAGATGGACAGGACATATGCCACTATTCCTGTGTTTAGCCAGCTCAGAAGACTGTACAGAGAGTCACACATGAAGTTCATGGTCAGTAGCCTAGAAAAGCTTGAAAATTCTCCCATTTATTCTGTCCATACTGACCTAGATTCATTTATCTTCTGCAATAATTAATCCACAAAATATTTAGAGCCAGAACACAGTGACTCAGATAAACAGTTAGAGACCCCAAATTTGGAAAT
Source organism: Pinus albicaulis (assembly GCA_034641835.2). Lineage (NCBI taxonomy): Eukaryota > Viridiplantae > Streptophyta > Pinopsida > Pinales > Pinaceae > Pinus > Pinus albicaulis. The sequence continues at coordinate 30,789 of JAXQQM020057724.1, read as the reverse complement.
AAATACAGTTCTAGATATGGAAGAAAATGAGAGAGAAACTTTGAAACAGTGCATTGAAACAATGGACCAGAATGAACAAAGCCAAGATGGAAAACAACAGACTGCCCCTCATGCTCAGCTCCATGACAAATCAGAGGAGGTGAAACAAATACAACTAAGTGTCGATATTTCACAGCAACCCTTGAGCACGTTGGTTGAAGGGGTCAATAACCAAGATGAAACCGAAAATATTCCTCTATGGAGTATGTATTTTGATGGGTCATGCACTAAGAGCAATGTTGGGGCAGGTGTCTGGATTACTAACACTGAAAACAACCACATAGAAAACATTTCCTACAAATTAAACTTTCAGTTTTCCAATAACATAGCAGAATATGAGTCCCTGCTTTTAGGCTTACATTTGTTGAAAAAGATAGGAGCCAAAAGAATTATAGTTCATGGGGATTCAGAGCTAGTCATTAGGCAAGTCAACGGGGAGTATAACGCAAATCATCCCAGACTTAGAGCTTACCGAAACGATGTCATGGACCTTTTAAAAACTTTTGAGGAGTCCAAATTGATTTTTGTTCCAAGAAAAAGAAATATTTCCGTACACAATTTAGCTTTTGCGGCTAGAACATGCTTAATTCCATTTGGAACCAAAGAATGTGCAACTCAAATTAAGTTTAGACCAACAATGCCAGATAATGAAAAATATTGGCAGGTCTTTGAGGGTGACAAACAGATAGAGGATTTTCTGCTAGGTAGGAACGAATTTGAGTCATCTGATTCGGATTCTAAATCCGATGAAAATCGCCTGACAAAAAGTCCCCTGAAAAAGAAAAACCATCCGGTCCCATAGAAATCAACATGTTAAATAAAGGACTTGACACTCATACTGAAGAATACAAGGACACAGAAAACGAAGACATGGAGGTATTATCTTCAAAGGACAAGAACATACCTAGGGGTCTAGCACTGTTAGAAGACCTCTTTCATTTTAACGATGTAGCAAAGAAGCCCACCGTAGAATACATAGACTCTGAGGTTGAGGAATGCAACATAGGAACCAAGGATCAACCTAAAATGTTAAATTAGCTAGGTCCTTGCCACCAAACATGAAAAGAAAATACATTGACCTGTTTAAAGAGTTTGTCGATGTGTTTTCCTGGAGCTATGAAGACTTGAAAGACTACGATACATAAATCATCCAGCACAAGATCCCTTTGAAAGAAAACCAAAAACCCTTTAAGCAAAAACTGCATAGGATTAATCCAATACAACTGCCTCTAGTAGAAAAGGAAATCAATAAAATGTATGAGGCATGAATCATTGTGCCTGTGAGGTTTTCAGATTGGGTTTCTAACCTTGTAGCCGTGAGGAAAAAGAAAGGAGAAATCCGATTATGCATTGACTTCAGAAACCTTAACCGAGCCTCCCTAAAAGACAATCACCCTCTACCCAAAATGGAACACATCCTACAAAGGGTAGTTGGTTCAAAGAGGATCTCTCTATTAGATGGTTTATCAGGGTATAACCAGGTTTTAGTACTCTGAGAAGACCAACTCATGATAGCTTTCACCACTCCTTGGGGCACTTTCATGTATGTGAAAATGCCTTTTGGATTAATGAATGTTGGGGCCACTTTCCAAAGGGCCATGGACATTGCATTTTCAGAGGAGATAGGGCACTTCATTGTAATTTACCTTGATGACATAACAGTTTATTCTAAATCTGATGAAAAGCACATGAAACATTTAAGAAAGGTCCTTGAAAAATGCAAAAGGTTTGGGTTATCTTTAAATCCCAAAAAGACAGTGTTTGGCCTTCAGGAAGGTAAACTCCTTGGCCATATCATATCAGAAGAAGGGATTAAAATAGATCCAAATAGAGTTGAGGGAATAGTACAAATTAGCCAACCAAGGAACATAAAATAATTGCAGTTCTTTATTTGAAAGATTAACTTCTTGAGGAGGTTTATTCCTAACTTAGCAAAGCTCCTTAGAAACATGACTAATATGCTCAAGAAATAAGTAGGAGTGAAGTGGACTATAGAGACCAAAAAATCCTTTGAATTGGTAAAACATGCACTCACCTGGGCGCCAGTCCTAATTAGCCTAGACTTTTCAAAAGAGTTCCTTATTTTCTCCTTTGCCTCAGAGCATACTGTGGCTATAGTCCTGTTGCAGAAAAACCCAGAGGGACAGGATCAGCCCATTGCTTTTTTCAGCAAGGCTTTAAGGGATGCACCCTTGAAATATAACATAATGGAAAAATAGGCCTATGCTTTGGTAAAGGCCTTAAAGGACTTCAGGGTGTATATTCTACATTCCCACATCATTGCCTATGTACCTAATATAGTGGTAAAATACATCTTGTCACAAGACCCAGATGGAAAGAGAGGTAAATGGATTGCTGCTATATTAGAGTATGATTTGGAAATCAGACCAACCAAACTTATTAAAGGTCATGGCTTAGCTCAATTAATGGCTGAATCTAATCTACAAGCCCTTGAAATTAACATGGTAGATGCCTTGGATGAACAAGAAGAATTACCTGCTCCCACTGTCGAAGAGAAGTTTCAAAAATCACCTTGGTACACTGATATCTTGTATGTGCTTGCAAATCTTAATGCTCCTCCTGATTTATCAAAAAAAAGGAAAGGTTTTTGAACTTGAAAGCTCGGAACTATTTCGTTTTAAATGAATGTTTATATTGGAAAAATGTTGATGGTTTATTGCTTAAATATTTTCCTGATGTTGATGCAGAAAGGATCAAGTATGAATTCCATGAAGGAGAGTGTGGAGGCCATCTTTACTGGAAAACCAAAGCCAATAAAATCCTTAGAGCTGGCTATTACTGGCCCACCCTTTTTCAGGATGTCCATAAAATGATAGTTGCCTATCACAAGTGCCAGATTTTTGAAGGCAAAAGAAAACTTCTCCCTTTACCATTACAACCTATCACTGTTGAAGCTCCTTTTCAACAGTGGGGCCTAGATTTCATAGGGGAAATCCATCCTGCTTCGTCTTCCCAACACAAATGGATTCTCACAGCCACTGACTATTTCACAAAATGTATTCAAGCCATCCCTTCTAGGAATGCCACAGATTTTGTCATTATAAAATTCCTTGAAGACCATATCTTGTCTAGATTCGGATGCCCTAGGAAGATTATTACTGACAATGCTACTGCTTTTTGTTCTAAAAAGATGATTGAATTTTGTCACAGGTATCAGATTACACTTGGTGATTCTACTGCTTACTACCCTCAAGGTAATGGGCTAGCAGAATCATCAAATAAAAGTTTGGTGACCATCATCAAGAAGCTACTTGAAGAGAACAAAAAATCATGGCATAACAAGTTGGTGCATGCTCTGTGGGCAGTCAGATCGACCTCAAAAAAGTCCATTGGAATGTCCCCTTACCAGCTTGTTTATGGAGCTGATGCAGTGTTTCCTACCAGCCTAGGTGTACCAGTAATAAAATTGATCCAAGAAATATAGTCAGAAGAGGACAACATTATTAGGAGGATCAGTCAGACAATACATCTCCAGCAGACAAGGGAAGAGGTTTACAATAGGGCTCAGAAGGTGCAAGAAAACATAAAGAAGTTGTTTGACAAAAGAACAAAGGCTTGTGTTTTCAACATTGGAGATAAGGTACTCAAATGGGATTCCAAAAGAGAGGATAAGGGTAAACATGGTAAATTTGACAGTTTGTGGCAAGGTCTTTACATAATCCAGTCCACCGTTGGTCCTAATGCCTTTTTTCTACAAGAGTTAGATGGCACAGATCTGTTTGGGGGTCCTGTCAATGGCAGGGTCCTTAAGCATTACTACTACTGAGTTCGATTTTAAAGTTTTCATTTCCATTATAAATACTGTTTTCTTTGTTCAGTCTCATAAATGAAAAAGTACAAAAACAATAAAAAGAAAAGAAAAGAGGGCAAATTGTGAAAACAAGAAAGGTATAGCCCCATACCAAAAAAGAGAAAGAAATTTTGAAAGTGTGCAAGCTTAAATGCCACTCCTACAAAACACACTTCTAATTAGTCAAACTACCTAATCTTGACTAATTAGTTTTAAATTTTCTGCTGATAGGGTACTGAATTTGATTTGTCGAATTGTTTAATCTTGGCTTATCAATAGTTAGATTAGGATAGAAATCAAAGGTTCAAACATGAACGAAAACCTGAACCTAAGTTTCCAAAAGAGATGGCTCAATTTTTTTTTATTTTCTGATTCAAAGGATGTAAAGGATCTGGTTCTAATTAGCTCAAAATCTGAACCAGAAAGCAAGAAGGAACAACTCGAACATAGTTAAAACAGAGCTGTAAAAAGAGAAGGCAGTACGTTGAATTTCCAGATCTTAAGCCTTCCATTTTGATTTAATTTTTTTGCAAAATAATATCTATGTGTAGCTTGTTTTTATGCCATAGACCACAGCAAGTCAAACAGCTTAATCTTGACTTGTCTATTTTAAAATTTTTGTTTTAGAATTTAGAGAATAAAAATATGTTGGACAGTTTAATCCCAATAGATAGTAGATTAGGTAGAGAAGCATCTGAACTCAACTGTTTAATATGAGTTCAGGGAGAAATAAGGAGTAGGGTTAGATTATATTTACTTCTTTCAAAAGAATAAAATGTTGTAAAAGAGTTTGCCAATCCAAGTGCACTCTAAATGAAGAAAAAATGTTAGATCAGTAGAATTGGGTAGGTAGAAAGTTGTATTGATGAAAGTCCATTGTTTTCATAAGCTGCCAATATGTTTCAGAGAAAATCATCCCAACAAAGGAAAGGCAACCCAATGGATGAGGCAAATGATCAGCCTCCCAGAGAATGTAGGTCTGAAAGTTCTTGATGCCTTCAAGAAGGCACCATCCCCAAGTGGAGCCACTGTTGGCCACCTATAAAAATTTTTCTATCAAAGGTGGCCAAAACATTGTTTAGCCTTCAAGGAACAGTTTCATTGCAGAAAGATGTATCTCTTGAATCCTATGGAAGACATCATATCCTTGTTTCAATCTTCGTTGTTGTTCCCATTTCAAGCCCAGAAGATTCTGCTCAAAATTCTATGAGAAAGACTGCTGCAAAATCCCCTTCTCTCCCCTTCTCCCACTCAGAAACTAACCTTCATCTTTTCCCATCATTTTCCTCTATTTTCCATTTCCCTCATCTCCCCTTCATAAAATTGCCTTTGCAGAGTTTAAAAACCCTTTTAAACTCTATCGAAACCTTCGATTAACCTTTGAAAACCATTGAAAATCATAAAAACATATGTTTGTGCATAAGGGTTTAAGCCCCCTTGGGCTAAGCTCCTAGCCTTTTCCACCCATACACCCTGGCACCGTGACTGCGTGTTGAGCAGTCAGGTGCTTATTCTGGTTTAAATAAATATTTCGCAAAACATTAAAAAACCTTTGAATATTTATTCAAACCGTCGAAATATCATTTTATTAAATTTTCCGCCCATGCTATTTTTTGGAGCAATATACACCGTCGATCTGATCCACAGATCCGAAGGTGCAGAGTGCGCCTCCCTGTGGACCCCCCAGCCATGCACTGTTTTCCCAAAACCACGTGGTTTTTATCGCACCACTCTTCGACGGAGGGTGGTTTTTGCCCGATGACCAGCGATTCCATACATCTCTTGCCATGCGTCCCATGTACTATTTGTAAAACCGCTGTCCATCCGTCGTCCATCAGGTGTTAATGTTCGGACCAGGATGCCCAGCGATATCACTGTGGACCGTCCGATCTGGGCCCACTGAATCGACGGTGATTGCTCGCCGAAGTTGCTCGATGGTTAACGAAGGTGCGCGCACGATAACCGGGCCATCGTACAGCGACAAATCAATCTCCGCCGTCGATCTGATCTGTAGATCGACTGCCCACAATTCATCGCCCGATCTCTCCATTTTACTTTCCATTGCCCAATCCCGACCGTCGATCTCTGTGCGATTGACGGCTCAGATTCATCCTTCTCCTCTGACCGCCTCATTCAAACTCAACCGTCGATCTCTGCATGATCGACGGCTCATATTTAATCCTTCTTTCACCCATTCTACGATCTCTCCCGATCAATCCTGACCGTTGGATGATGCCATCCAACGGCTTCGATCTCCTCACACGCCCTCCGATGCAGTTAACCTATATACGCAGGTTTTATAATATTTTTCGTGTTTTGCAGGGTTTTAAATCATTTTTTCGTTATTTCCAAAGAAGATTCAGAGGCGGAGGGTGACGAATCTCCCATCTTCGATTCGTCAAAGGAAATCATCCACAGGGTGGAAATGCACATTTCATCAATGTTTTCTCAGGCATGGATGCCTTTTAAACCCTGCGCAGCCCTGCACACCAGCAAAAACACCATGAAAGGGGCACAGTCAAAGAGTATCAGTGCCGAAGACCAAAATGTATCAGAACAGAGGATTAGAGATAGTTTTATGGGAATTACGGCTAAGACGGTTATCAAAAGCCTAATCCCCGATTTAAAACATAGTTTAAAGAATATTTTAAGGGTTTTATCGACAAGAGTGCTTCCACCACCGCAATTGAGGCAAATTGATCCCTCTAGTTACTGAAATGCCACCTGTGCCTCAAAGTATTCAATCAGAGGCCGAATTTATAGATCAGGATCAGATATTTGTCTCAAACGCGGCCGAAGAGTTACTCCTGTGGGGACTTCAACACAAAGAATGGATACAGAGTTACTTCAACACCAAAACAGAGGCTAATTGAACCTTCTCCAACTTCTAAAGGTATTTATAGCTTCACAGAAAATCATTGGGCCTCGAAAGACACAATCAGAGTTATGAAGCAGAGTTATAAATGATTACATTCCCACCTTATGCCTGCCTGGTTCCCAAAGGCCAAGGATTGCATTGGTTTCATAATTAATAATACTTGACCCCTGGGAAATCCTCCCACCTCTTCATTCTTCTATAAATACTGTTGTAGAAGATGAGCAAATGTTGGTCTCTCGACATTTGAATGCATGTAATAGTTATTCTGAAGCTACTGATGCCCTCTTTGCAACTTAAAGATACATAAGCTGACATGAGAAGTTTGAAGTTGTAGAGACCCACCGGGCTTGCTGATTGTAACCGGTTTGAACATCAAATACAAGGCACTGATTTATGGGATCCTGATTTGTGTCAATGGTGATGTGTTCCTCACTTTCAATTGTTATTTTTCTTAATGTTTTCATTCTGTTCATTTTCTCTGATAAAGAGCAGCAAACATAGAGCTAGGATTTACTTTCTACAGTACATTACTCTCACTGAAAACTTTATTGTCTATGTTTTCTTCATTTGAACATTCCCTTTGAAGAGTACATCAATGCAGGTTGGTTTAAAGGCACTTGTCTGATCTAAATTGCTCTTTGCCACTATTATCCATGTTTTCCTTATTGAATATGCTGAAAGAAGGGTAGTTTAAAAGCACTTGTTTGATCTTAAGTTGTTCAACTGTCTTTTAATGTTTTCTTACTGAAAGTATTTCAAAGCAGGCTAGTTTAAAGGTATTAACATGATCTTAGAATACTTTTATGTTTTCCTTATTGAATATGCTGAAAGCAGGGTAGTTTAAAGGAACTTACCTGATCTTAAGCTGTTCAACTGTCTTTTAATGTTTTCTTACTGAAAGTATTTCAAAGCAGGCTAGTTTAAAGGTATTAACCTGATCTCAGAATACTTTTATGTTTTCCTTATTGAATATGATGAAAGCATGGTAGTTTAAAGGCACTTACCTGATCTTAAGTTGTTGAACTATCTTTTAATGTTTTCTAACTAAAAGAACTTCAAAGCAGGCTAGTTTAAAGGTATTAACCCGATCTCAAAATACCCTCATGTTTTTATTAAAGTACTGCTGAAGCAATATAGTTTAAAAGAACTTGCTTGATCTCAGGCTGTTTTACTATATCTTCATTTGTTTGTTATTCATTTCCTATCTATTTCATTCCATAAAATCACCTTAAGAGATCCTTTGACATAAGCGACTTGCCCCATGGATCCTGCTTGAAACTTGTTGTCCAATTAAAATCCTCTTATGACTCCATAGCCCAATGGGTTAAAACTGTCTTTGCCTTTCTGTCAGCCAACTCATTCCTTCATTTTCAAACACCTTCACCCTTCATTTTGAAACTTCCTTCACTTTCATCATGTCCTTACCCAACCAAAAAAAACAAAACAAAACCCAAGCTCTTCATAACTAGCCTAATATCATAATTTCAGTTATTAAAGATCACATCTTTAAACTCATTCATAGAGAGATCCCTCTCTGGATTCAGGAGGGCTAGATCCTAGAATCCCAAATTTGGTTGTAACGATGTTGCTTCTGTAATTGGACTCTGCCAATCTTGCTAATAAATTACAGATTCCTAACAGACGGAATACCCCCTAGAAGAATATTCTGCTATTTGAGATAAAAAATTTTTGGAGGGGATTGCAAAGAAGTGATCGTACTTGGTGAGATGATCCACCACCATAAAAATATAATCTTTTCCTTGTGAGGAGGGTAGCCTTGTAATGAAATCCATGGATATACTCTCCCATTTTTGTTCCGAAATGGGCAGTGGTTCTAATAAACCTATTGGGTGTGTATGTTCAACCTTATTACTTTGACAGGCACCACATTCCTTAACATATTTGATAATGTCCTTCTTCAGTCCCTTCCATGTGAACCTTTCCCTGATGGTCCTATAAGTCTTCAGAAATCCTGGATGTCCAGCTAAAGGGGAGTCATGGGCTGCTTGTAGAATCTTCATCTTAAGTTGAGACTTGGGTACTAGATAGATTCGATCCTTATAAAAGAAAATATCATTGACAACTCTATAACAGATGTCTAATGAATGTCTGTCAAGGATCTCACAAGTTGATTGATTTTTTGAGTATTCCACCAAAATGTGGTAGTTCCAGTCTTCCACAATACCTATGATCCCTAACTGCATTGTTTTTACTGTTAGGGTCCCGTGATTTGGCTGATTGGCAAGCCAAATGACAGTGTAACATCAAACCAAGCTTTGGAGCCCAAGGTCCTAGCCTTCCTGGACTCAGAGAGGGCTCTCTCTATTATATGTAAAAGATATCGGTGTGTTCACTTATGGTGTTCTGATATTAGGCTAGTTATGAAGTAAGTTTTGGTTTTTTGGTTTTTAGGTTGTGAGGGATGAAACTGATCGAAAATGTAAGATAGGTAAAAGATGTCAGATCAACTGGGCTATGGGATCAAAAAGGTCAAGGAAGCTATTAGATGATGATACAAGGCTGTTGTAGGGCCGATTTGATTCAAGGTAGAAAGGATCTTTAGGCAAAATGGAGTAAATGGACATCAATTTGGTGAACAACAAAGAGTTTCAAGCATAACTAGTTTGATAGACAACATAAACATGGTAAGGCAAACCTTTAATCATGCAAAATGTAACTATAAGCTAATCAATACATAGAAACAAACATTCAAGCCATGCATAGAAGTATAAGACCCTCTAAATTTGGGAAATGGCTATCAGACTTTGGGGAAAACACATAAGACAGACTAAAAATTTTAAAACACTATGTCGGAACACCTAAACACAACACTTCAAGTTATTGGGCACTTTGAACAACCAAATTCGCATAGTTTAGGCAAAGGGCTAGATCGGAACTAGGCCTCCTTGGTTCAACAAGATGATAATATAATTAGTCAAAGAGATAGTTTCATAGATAGGACTATGGACAGCCATATGTAAGCAGGGCACACCATACATCCTACTTAACATGCATAGAACTATGAATGAAACTAGCAACAATGTCCTCAAGTTATTAAAGAGCAGTTAAGAATTATTTAATATGACTAAGGAGGAAGAAAACATAAAAGCTATGAAGATTCAGGAAATTTGAGGTGCCTCCATGGGCATATCTCAAATTTATTCTCTACTAATCTATAGCAAGCAAGAAACATGTATCATGAATGAAAACTAGAAGACAACAACAAAGAAAGAGACACTATACCATTCTACCAAGTCATGGAATCCATCAACAATCCTTCTTCATTCATCCAAGAACATCCAAGAGTCAATCCATAAGCATAACACAAGTATTTCCTTCAAAGCTCATATGACCAATATATTGCTTCTCTTCTCAAGTTCAGCCTTGTTTACAATGAGAGCTTGTGGAATAAATAGGCTCAAGTGAGGAAAACCTCATGGTTCAACTTGCATCCTCATTGGCCTAATCAAAATATCTAAACTTGTCCTTGAGGCTTTGCAAAGCCCAAGGCACAAAATATCTCATAAAATATCTAAGAAAATGCTAAAAATGGAAATTATATTGACTTTACATCATTTTTCATGTGTAAAAATAGCTAAACGCACATTTGGAAAAAGCAGATTTTAGAGGTTCAAAAATTACAAAAATACTTTAAATTTATATCAGAAAAAGGTCCCCTGACTTGCCAGAAACATTTGGCAGCCTTCCTAATGTCGAAACGAGGCTCGTGATAGCTCATTGGAAATATCTGAGTGTCTACTTTCCGGCGCAATTGAAATTTATCCAATCCGATGCCCAGAAGTCCTTCAAATCTGCACCTGTGTGTAAAAAACCAGAAAATTATAGTCTGCTGATAGACCGGGCAGAGTGTGCAAAATGCAAGCCTTTTTCGCTGTTTTGAGGGGGCAGATGATCTCCAAATTCTCTGAAAATCGCTGAGGACATGCTCATGAAATTATGGCATCCGATGATACCACTCTCCTCCCTTGATGAATCCTCAAAATGAAATGGCAAATTTATGAGTTTTTTATCAAAAACTCAAAAATGCCAAAAAACCAAAAGTTGTCAAAATGGGCCCAAAATTGGTGTGCATGACCCTCAAGGGTCCTTGGCAACATGTTCCGAAGCTGAAGCAAAAATTTCAAGTGCTGATATGCCTTTCTTCTCTTTCCATGCCGGGCGCTTCCTCTTTTCTTCCTTCAGTTTCTCTTGGGTGGCCTTTAGCTTGCGCCGGGCAAACTGATTCAACTTTTGATAGTGCTGTGTCATCTTCCTTTGCAGCTCCAGGTCTCTGTTTGCCTTTTCAAGCTTCATCTCCAAGTGTTTATTGGCTCTTTCTAGCCATGCCTCCTTATTCTCTTCAATTTCTTGCTCAAGTAGTGCATTGAGGGGAAAGGATTGAAGATGGGCCTATTCTTCTTCCTTTCGCTTATCCAGGGCTCTTTTAAGCCCTATGGTTCTAGGCCTCTTCTGCCTAGGCTGGTCTTCTTCTTCATCTTCATCAAACTCACCGATGAGCTCCTCTATCCTTACTTGTGCTTTAGCATCCTCTTTCTTGTATTTGATTGCTGGTGCCTCATGGACAGCCATATGGACACTCATTTGTTTATTTTGGATCTCCAAGAAATGATTGAAGGTCTTTGCCCGATGAAGGTCATTCTCCAATGCTTCAATTTGACCCTCTCGATGAATTAGAAGGTTTTCAAGAATGCGGGCTTCATTATCACTGTCACCACTTTGGATTGGAATGATAGCCAATGCACCTCCATGTTCTTGACTTTCTTCTATCTTGCCTTTCCCTTTGCCCTTGAAGGCTAACCTTGCTCTCTTCCTTCTTGGCATTCTAGTGAGAGGTTTCTTTGGTGATTTTATTTTTCTAGGGACAACTCTTGTCACTTTTGGAGTGGCAGCCTTAGGCCCTTTATTTCTTGTTGTGCTGGGCTTTGTCTTTTTAGGGGAATGAGGCACAATTGTTTTTCCTTTGTCATATTGAAACTGCTGCTCTCCTTGAGGCTGTTGTGCTTGGATTTCTTGTGCATTTTGTGGCTCAAGCTGCTGCTCAAGTTTCTGCCCAAACTGTTGTTCATGACCTTCAATATCAAGCTGCTGCTCTTCCTCTTGTCCCTGCTGTTTATTTTCACTAAGATGTTGTTGTTCAGCACTCATTTCTTCTTGCTCCTACTGCTGACCTTCACCACTGTCCTGCTGCTATTTTTCATCTTCAGTTTGCTGCTCTTCGTCCCTTTCTTCTTGTTGTTCAAACTACTGCCCCTGACCATGAAAATCATGTTGTTGGCCTTCATCAGTTACTTCCTGTTTATCCTCTTGCTTTTCTACCTGTTCATGTCCTTCTTCTTCATGTTTTCCTAACTGTTCTGTGGTAATCTTGAGCCTCCTAGGAGTAGGCCTGCTGGACAAAGGTACAGGGCGATGAATAGACTAGGTGGGAGATATATGGATAGGAAGAACAGTGGAGAAATCCGGGTGACTGATAAAAACATCCCAAGAAACCCCTTTCTTCTCCAACTGATGTAGAATGATAATTTTGATCAGAGAATGATGGAAAAGGGAAGCTATTTGCAGAGATGGAGTCTTCTTCTGGACTAAGGATGCCATCTTCTCGATGCTTTTGCATAAAAAGTAACGGAGATTGAGCTGCCTAGTTCTAGTGAATTGCATCAATAGTCAGACATGATAGGCATAAACTCGAGTAAATCTCCCTTCACAAGTAAAATACTTCATTATGAATTTCATTAGGGGAGCATAGCTGGCAAGAAGACAAGAGAAAGGAAAAATAGCAGTGCAAGTATCTCTGTGCTCAGGCTTGATGAAAGGCTTATAGTCATCCAAGTCTAGATGGGCCTGTTTGAACCATTTCTCGCCATGATATGGAATTTTGGTGGGTTTAGACACTGACCTCGGGGAAAACTTGAAATCAAGGTCTTCTACCTAGAAATGTTTGATTTGGAACCTCAGGGTGCATAGGTGTGTCAAGGGCGAGAAACTTTTGACCTCCTATACTTTCTCGCAGAAATATAAACAACCTACTTCATGAAAATTGAAGAGGATGGATGGATGTGCATTGACCTCTTCTGTAGAGATTGGCTCATATCTTTTATGTAAACCACTTCTGATGTCTTGCGTGGGCGGCATTTTGGGCTAAATATGCTCTTGAAGCACCAAACTACCTCACTGTCTTTAAACTGCCTTCTTTAAGCTAAACCCTGTAATTCACTGTTTCGATAGAGAAACAATGTCTTTGAATGATTTTAAAATGTCCCCTCACAATAAAACCCCTGCTCTTTTCAAACCACTATTTTTACCCTTTGTCTGCCACTTAACAAGTATATTTTAAGAACAAATACATAATCAATAGAGATACACAGTCAAAGTGACCTATTCTGTGGAAGGACGTCCAACTTTGGTTTTTTTAAGGCAGTAGGACACCCTTGTCCTTTTTCATAATAAGGCCAAACACAATCCTCTTAGTTTCAAAACCTTGCTTTTCTGTTGGTAGGCCACTCCATCAGTGGTTTCAACACTCACAAATACAACTAATCACAAGGCACATACATTCAATAAAGATCACTGTATATAGGACAAGGTGGCAGCTCCTGCAATGTTTGATGTGAATTCAAAGACCTGTAGAAGTTTTAACCAATCAAGATTTTCCTTTAACTAAACATTGCTCCCTTTATACTCCATTGTTCCTCATATTAGTTTTGCCACAAACATGTTTGAATTGTAACAATAGCTTGATGCCTTAAAGCTTGATTTATGGACAGAATGGCGGCTTTGACTCTTTTTCTTCACCACAAGGAGGATTTTTTAAAATAAAGGAGCATTCATATAATGACCATTGTAGGTGAAAATAGGCTCACTGCTTTGTTTTTTAAACTCTACGTTTCTCCTTTCAAACAGTTCCTTCACCTTTTGATATTGTTTGAGGGAAATTGGTATAGTCTTTTGGTGGCCATGAAAATCCACCAGTTTTGCTATGTCCACCTTAAGCACACATAAACCACAACAAATCTTTGGGTTCTAAACAAGACACCTCTCCCTTAAAAAACTCAACACTATATTTAATACTATGAATTTCATCTCCTTTCCCACTAATTAATAGTTTGAACAGAGCATGGATGGCACATAAAATACCTTTGAAAAATGATGACAGGCCTCGTTTGAAGTTTGGAGCAGCGTTCATAGCATTGTGGAGGCATTGGATTGTGTAAAATGTGCGCGACACATTTGTTGATGAAAGTGCCGCGCTGTAGGGTCGTTGTCGTGTCTGGGTAACCCGCCGCTACAGGGGCGCCGCGCACTCCTATAGGAGCGCTGCGCGCGCGTGTTGAGTAGTGTGAAAACTACGCCCAGGAGCGTCGCGCGCTCTGCCAGGAGTGCCGCGCAACATTTAAAAAACTTCAAAAACCCTGCAACTTTCTGCAACTCGATTGGAATTGGTCCTTCGCCTTGTTGAATCTCAAAGGAGCGTTTTGCTCGCTTGGGAGACTTTCAAATGGTTGTGCAATGGTTTTATTCAACATGAACCCCAACGGTTACTTTGCCCCTCTTTTAAAATGAAACCAAACCTTTGATTGGTCTTTGCAAAGGTTCTCAAAGCCTTTTTGCCCTTTTCAATAATACCTTTGGTGCATAGTGAAACTTTGGTTTCGAGATAATGTTGGCAGTGGTGTTTTGTGCCCTTTAAACAGTTTTCATATGGACATCCTTTTTATAACAAACCAACCTATTTTGGAAATGTTAAAACTCTTTTGACTTATGCATTATAGTTTGACAAGGTGACTTTTTCTACCACTGCCTCCTTTGATGATTACTTAGCACAGAGCTCCAAACCTAAATTCATACCTTAATAACATATAAGCTATCCTCTACCATTTGTCAGCATTGTTGGTGATTACTTTAAAATAGGAAATCCATTTAGGGTGTGAGAAAAAGTATTTTACACTGCTTTGTCCTTTGAAATGATGAGGCTTATCCTTTCAGTTGTTTTGACAACTTCTGTCTCCAATTTCTTCATCAACTCCTTTTCCTAACTGTAGGTGTCAAAAAATTTCTGCATTTATTCAGACTTCACCAATCTTCTATTGATTAAGAAAGGAGTTTTTTCCAATACACTGTCTCTGCTTAGAAAATATTACTATGATATCTCTGGTCCGTGGATAATGAAGACCTGTATTTGTTTCAAGCTTCCCAAAACTAACAGTATGTCAAATGACCCCTTTTGGACATTTAAAAAATCTTTTCAGTGATGATGTCTCTTGATAATAAAGCCCAGATTGCCTTTGCCAGTTGTGATAAACAGTTTTTTTTTTTTTAAAAGAGACCTGTCTGTTATTGGAGTTACTTTCATTAATGACATGCCTCCCAAGGGTCTAAAACTCAGATCATAAGATTTTTATACCTTTGTGATGAGGAGACAAACATATGAGGAGTAGAATGACTGCTGGAATATTTCATAGGTACCAAGGCTTTTATCAATCATTTTCTTTTCAATGGAGCTCTAGAAATAATAACCCTACTGCATCTGAAGGATACATTTGTCTTTGTGGTGGAGTGTAGATCATAACACCTGAACTTGCACTGGCGCTTTGAATGATATCAAGGTGTCTCATGTCTGGGGCTGTGTACTACTTGACTGCTTTTTCTCTATGTTTATCCAGAAACCATGGACTGTATTCCACAACTCAACAGAAATATGAGAGTACACAGAGGTCCCTTTTTACTGAAGTGTCTTCTTGCTCAACACTGATTTGAGCCATTCATATTAACACCCCTGTAGAGATATTTTGTTATGATAGCTTTGATCAATGGAGTCTCTTTTTGTTGCGCCATGATGATGATGCTGGCAACTTAAATTTATCTTCTTTCTTAGGGCATAAGAGCAAAAAACTCTACTTTCTCTTGATTTGAACATTTCAGATCTTAGCCCTGTTTTGATCATCATTTTCCTTCAGAAACCTTGAGTCACTGCTTCACTGTCTAGTAAAAAACAAACCTGTGCTTATAGTAAGTTTTGCAATTCTTCAAGTCAATATTTGCCATCGCCCTCTGCTTGTAGATGAAGGAGGCGCCTTAACCCTCTGCTTATAGATGAAGGAGGTTTTTGGCCATGACAAATTACAAGTCTGTTTGACAGTGCTGTCTTTCTTTTACTGTGTTATCATGCTGAATGAAGCTACAAGAGTTTGATGAGTAACTCCCTACCCTGTAGATGTATCTCAGGCTCATTTTTACATTGAGAAGCAGTTGTTCTTCTGAATGCGGGTTTCAAGAATTTTCTTCTGAGATGATGACATGTTTCCTGTGCTTGTCAAATCCATAAACAGTGTAAAACACATAATAATCAGCTTGAGACTGTGGTCTATGCAGTGCTGAGACTTAGGGGTGTGTAAGTGGCGCGACTTAGAGCTGTGACTAACTTGGTTAGCAGAGCAGGAGGTATTTTGTGACTGGTCTGTAGCAGATGGAGGTTTGTTGGCCTTTTGATGGTTGCCAAGGGTAAAATTCCTTAAAGCGCCACTTCCTAACTTAGGGTAGGATTTTTTGAACAAATTTGGATTGTCCTTTTAGAGTTGATGGGCAGACTAGTAGGGCTAAAGCTAGATAAGATAGTGATAATGAGGTTTCACCTTGACATGGGCAGACTGAAAAGTAGGAGGGCAAAAAAAGTTTTATGAGGGTTTTTTAGATGACAAATTGACATATGGAGATCAGCTTCTAGAAAACTCAGCTATGGATCTAGTCATCACTAACAAGTGAAAAATACTGATGACTAACAGTGGCTCCATTTGGGGAGGGCAGCTCCTCATCAGGAGGTGTCCAGAATTCAGATCTTTGGCTTATGAAGACCAGTGCCTTACCCATTGGCGCAAAATTTCACCCTTCTTTGATGCTATTTCTGAAAAGTGACAGCATGGTTAACATCAATGATATTTCTACCTACCCCACTATCTTTCCTAACATTTTTTCTTCTCTTTGGCGCATTTGAACTAGCAGCCTTTTGACAATGTATATTTTTCTTTTCGCAAAATGAACCTATCTATTTCTACTCTTATATCTGCCGGGAGTTCAGATTAAACTAATGAACTCCCTCATTACTCTACCTATGCTAGATCAACTGTCAAGATTAAGCAGTTTGACAGGATTTTGTTCTCTAATCTAAAACATGAAATTCAAAAGATGATCAAATCAGGATTAGACAATCTGATTTGTCATGTATTTGCGGCATAAAAGACAAGCTGCACACAAATATTATTCTACATAAAGGAAATGTAGAAAAGCGGGGCTAAGATGTACAATGTGTTTTTCACCCCTCACTTCTCTCTTTGGTTCTGTTTCAGGCAAGTGGAACCAGAATCTCTCCCTAATGTATACTCTGTGATAAGTCAATCTTACACAATGTTGACCATCTTTTTCACTCACTAACTTTTTAGCAAATAAATTTAAACATGCTCAGCGATGATTAGGCTAGATAGCTAAACAAGACATTGAAGTGCTAGTAGCGACATTTGGACTTGCGCGCTTTCCGAAAGACTATTTTTTGGAACATGGGGCTTTTGTTCTATCTTCACTCGCCCTCTTTTCTATCTTTTACTGTTTTTGACTTTTCTATTTTTCTATGTTTCAAACAGTGGTATATACAATGAATGAAAGTGTTTCAAACTCAAAAATGAAGCTCCTGACAAAAATAATGCTTTAATGTCTTGCCATTCACAGGACCTCCAAAAATTTCAGTCCCGTCAGGTTCTTGCAGGAAGAAAGCATTGTTTCCACTAACTGAGCTGATAATGTAAGGCCCTTTCCATAAATTTTCAAACTTTCCATGTTTACCTTTGTCTTATCTCCTAGAATCCCATTTTAACACCTTGTCCCCAATTTGAAAGTCATTTTCTTTAGTCCTTCTGTCAAAAATCTGTTTTATTTTATCTTGTGCTAACTGAGCCTTTTGGTAAACTTCTTCTCTGGTTTGTTGTAAATGAATAGTCTGATTTACCCTCCTTTGCATGTCATTTTCTTCTACTTGGACTTCTTGTAATAGCTTCATTACTCGAACTCCTAAGGATGTTGGGAAAATAGCATCTATGCCATAAAATAGTTGGTAAGGAGACATGCCTATGGATTTTTTGGGGGTTAATCTATCAGCCCATAAAGCATGTACTAGTTTCCCATGCCATGCTTTTTTATTTTGTTCAAGAAGTTTTTTGATAATGTCGACTAGGCTTTTGTTAGAAGACTCGGCTAAACCATTACCTTGAGGGTAATAGGCTGTGGAATGTCCTAATGAAATGTGATACTTGTGAAAAAATTCAGCCATTCTTTTGGAGGAGAAGGCAGCGGCGTTATCTGTAATGATCTTTCTGGGACAGCCAAATCTAGATAGGATATTGGTTTCTAGGAACTTGATGATGACTGAATTGGTGGCATTCTTGGAAGGTATGGCTTCTATCCATTTGGTAAAGTAATCAGTGGCAGTGAGGATCCATTTATGTTGATCGGATGAGGAAGGATGAATTTCCCCGATAAAATCTAGACCCCATTGCTGGAAGGGTCCTTCAACTATAATGGGATGTAAGGGCAAAGGTAAAAGTTTTTTCTTGCCATCAAAAATTTGACATTTATGGCATGTCATAACTAGTTTGTGAGTGTCAGGGAATAAGGTAGGCCAATAATAACTGGCTCTAAGGATTTTTTTTGCGGTGGTTTTCCAGTAGAGATGGCCCCCACATTCCCCTTCATGCATTTCGTGCATAATTTTTCCTGCATCAGACTCAAGCAGACATTTAAGCAGCATACCAGTGGGATTTTTCCAATATAGAAAGCCATCTATAATGTAAAACTTTAAAGATTTTTGTTTAATAAATCTTGCTTTTTGATAAAGTCAGAGGAGCATTCAGATAAGTTAATACATAAATAATATCTGCATACCAAGGTGAATACAAAAACATTTCATCAATAGGGGGGAGTGTGCATTCTTCCTGTTCTTCTAAGGCATCAACAAAATTTATATCTAAAGCTTGGAGGTTGGTTTCAGCCATTAGCCTTGCAAGTCCTTGTCCTTTAACTAGTTTGGTAGGTCGGATTTCTAAGTCATATTCTAGGATGATAGCGATCCATTTTCCCCTTTTACCATCGGGATCTTGGTTCAGAATGTCCTTGACGACAATATTAGGGAAAAAAGCTATGACATGAGAATGCAAGATGTAAACTCGGAAATCTTTTAGTGCTTTTACTAATGTGAATGCCTGTTTTTCCATGATGTTGTATTTCAAGGGAGAATTTCTCAGGGGTTTGCTGAAAAAGGCAATGGGTTGTTCTTGCCCAGCTGCATTTTTCTGTAACAATACCGCAGCTATAGTGTGTTCTGAGGTGAATGAAAAGATGTAAAAATATTTGGTGAAGTCAGGGCTTATCAATACTGGTGTCTCGGTCAAGGCTCTTTTAATTAGTTCAAAAGATTTTTTGGCTTCTATAGTCCATTTAACCCCGACCTCCTTTTTTAACATATTTGTGATATCCTTCAGGAGCTCAGAAAGGTTTGGGATGAATCTTCTTAATAAACTTATCTTTCCGATAAAGGACTGTAACTCCTTTATGTTTCTGGGGTGACTTATCTGTAATATACCTTCGATTCTCTGTGGGTCTATTTTAATTCCTTATTCCGAAATAATGTGACCTAGGAGTTTTCCTTCCTCTAGACCGAAAAGTTTTTTCTTGGGGTTTAGGGATAAACCATATTTTCTACATTTGTTGAAAACTTTTCTTAAGTGTACTAGGTGTTCTTCATCTGATTTAGAATATACCGTTATATCGTCAAGATATATGACTATGAAAACAGCTATGTCTTCTGAGAAGGCTATGTCCATGGCTCTTTGAAATGTGGCGCCAGCATTCATTAGTCCAAAAGGCATTTTAACGTACATAAAAGTGCCCCCAAGGTGTGGTGAAAGTTGTTTTGTGTTGATGAGTGGGATAAAATAGCACCTGGTTATAACCAGAAAAACCATCTAGTAATGAGATTATTTTGGCACCGACTACCTTTTGAAGTATGTGGTCCATTTTGGGCAAAGGATAATTGTCCTTTAAACAGGCTCTATTCAGGTTTCGAAAATCAATACAAAGTCTGATTTCGCTGGTTTTCTTCCTCACCGATACCAGATTTGAGACCCACTCAGAGTACCTGAGAGATACTATTATTCCGGCATCATACATTTTTTTAATTTCTTTTTCAACCAAAGGTAGTAATACTGGGTGTATTCTTCTCAGTTTTTGTTTAAAAGGCTTCTGGTTTTCTTTAAGGGGAATCTTATGCTGAATGATGCTCGTATCATATGATTTTAGATCTTGGTATCCCCATGCGAACACATCATTAAATTCTTTGAATAAATTTATGTACCTTTGTTTTATGTGAGGCGGGAGGGTTTTGGATAGTTTAATGTTTTTTGGCTCTTCTGGGCTTCCTATGTTCTATTCCTCTATGTCATCCTCAGTAGATTCCATTTTTGGTTTTTTGGCCACATCATTAAAGTCAAACAATTCTTCTAGAGGTGCGAGCCCTCTGGGTATGGTGTCATTTTCGCAGTGTAAGACTTCGAGTTCCCTTTGGTCAATGTCCTCTCCTATTTCATTTTCATATGGATGGTCTACCAGGTTCAGATTGGTCCACAAAGGTGGATTTAGCTCTTGTTCTCGACTTTGGCTGGGTTTCCTTTCTTTGTCTCCTAACTCTGTTTTGGTTATTTCAAACTCATTCCTAGATTGTAAGAAATCATCAATTTGATCATCGTCTTGGAATATTTGCCAATAGTCAAGATTATCTGGTACTGTAGGGCAATGTTTGACCTGATTACTATATTGTTCACTTAGGCATGGTATTTGGCCATTACTCGCAGCAAAGGCGAGTTCATTTGCTAGGCTGT
Source organism: Pinus albicaulis (assembly GCA_034641835.2). NCBI lineage: Eukaryota > Viridiplantae > Streptophyta > Pinopsida > Pinales > Pinaceae > Pinus > Pinus albicaulis. The sequence goes on along the minus strand of JAXQQM020057724.1, from coordinate 10,124 downwards.
TTTGAATCCTAGGGATATAGGTGAGTTCATATTTCTCAAAGGTTTTAAGGATGTCCAAAGCTGCATTCCTATATTATCTTAGTCTTGGATTCTTTGCCGAATATTCCCTTTTGATTTGCCTGATCACAAGCTCGGAATCTCCCTGGGCAGATACTTTCTTGGCACCTAAGTCCTTAAGTATGTGTAGACCAAGGAGAAGGGCTTCATATTCAGCAATGTTGTTAGTACACTGGAATTCTAATCTGAAAGAATAACCTTTACTAGTATTGTGTATCTAGATGCCAGCCCCTGAACCAGTTTTGCCACAAGAACCATCAAAACTTATACTCCAAAGAGCTTCTTTTTCATATGTGACACTAAGCTGTTTTTCAGGTTTCTTGGGGCTCTGATCATTAATTTCTTCATTTAGTAATGGTTCAGGACCTTCTTCATTTTCTTTTATCTGTTTGTTTATATTGCTTTCATTATATAAGATAAAAGAATCCATATTAGAATGAATGGAATAAATAGGAGTGTTGTTTGGCTTATCTCGGTTGCTAACCATGTATTTCATGTGAGTTTCTCGGCATAATCTCCTAGTTTGGTTGAAAACTGGGATGGTAGCGAATGACATATCCATTTGGAGACTACCTTGTATTTTGGCAGCCCATGCCCTTGATAGTAGCATTCCATACATAGGAGGAATATCGGCTACTACTACGTCCATGACCAAGTTTTTCGCTGGTAACTGTGTTAGAGCAAAATCTAGGTTTTTTATCAGACCTAAAAATTTGACCTGAGTTGAGTCAAAGGAATACAGGTTTTTGTAAGGTTGAGTTACTTCTAGTCCCAGGTTTTCCATGACCACTCTAGGCATTAGGTTACGGGAGGCACCAGAATCTAACATGGCATTATGTAGTATCTTGTCCCGTATGTTCAGACTTACATAGAAAGGGGAGACAGATCCCTCTTGGTATTGACCTTCTATCTTCGGGCCAAATAGGAGCTCAGGCTTGTCATCAGTTAGATTCAAAGTATCTGCCTCGCTTCCTATGTCAAAAAATTTGAAGACTTGAGATCTATACCTATCTATAGTTATTAGTTCAGTAAGGGGTATGGTAATTTTTATTTTGGAAATTTCCCCTTCGAAACTAAAAGGATATTGTGGTCTGGACATATTTGTTTCAGCTTTCTCGGACATGACTTTTTCTATGCTCTTAATTTGCTGACTTTGGTTCAGGATTTGGTTTGACACATCCATCTCGGGGATTTTTGTAGAGGTACTGGGAGTATTTGAGCCAAGAATTGTTTGAATAGCTTTATCTTTGTTTTGGTCAATTTTCTTGGTCATGATTGTGTTGCTATCCATAGCCTTTTTAGGGATGGTATCGGAGGTTTTAGTAATTTCAGGACTACTCTTTTTGGAGCGGTCTTGGCTTTTTCTACTTCTAAGGTTATAGTGCCTGTGAGCTTCTATAATGGCATTTTGAAAGTCTATGACGGGATCCTCGAGATCTTCATAGTCGGTTTCGTCCTGACCCGGAGAGCATAACTCTTGCTCTTCTACTGTGAGGTAAACCTCACTCTCGTTATCAGAACCTATGAGATTCCAATGATTTTCACCAATGGGTTCGGTATCCTTATCATCTTCTTCCACGTAATTTTCATTGAATGGTGGCCTAATTTGTTGGTCATTTTCCCTTGGTCTGTTTTGAGGCTACTCCCTCCTAAAATTTTGGTTTTGGTTTCTGTTTGGAGGGTTTGGCTGGTTGTCCCTAACAGGAGCTTTTTCATTTATCCTTTCCCACATTTTGGCCACGGTTTTGACTAGGTCATCTATTCTAGGATCTAGGGAAGGCGATGAAGTGGAGACCTCGTCTTTATATGTGACCTTTCTTTCTGATCTAGTCCTAGCCCTTTTTTCTGCTAAGTTGGCATCTTCTTTTATGGCTATTTGTTGCATTTCCTCTAAGGTAGGGGGATCTTTGTCTCTCAGATGATATGTCATGTCCGGATCGAAACCCTCGGGGAGTTTTGCCAAGGCTAAACCAAGTGGGGGTTTGAAATGAGGTGGGAGGGAGTTATATACACTGTTGAACCTAGTGCAGTAAGCCTGGACACTTGCCCCATTTTCCCGTTTTAGGTTGTTATATTCTGATAGGATTTGAATAGGGTTCTTTCAGATTTCTCACCTATTTCTGAAGACTTGATGTAATTCTGGGATGTTGTGGATGTTGTTTGGAGTCAATCTTTTGAACCATGTTTTGGGCGAATATTCTCATTCTGACGGTCTCGTCTTGTACCTCCAGGTATTCATAAGCATCACTAATCCTACTTATATGCTGTTGAGGTGTGGTGGTGTCTTCTCCGGTAAAGTGTGGGATTTTGTCTTGATATTTATTTTGGAGAGGAGCCAAAGGCGGTGGCAACACCAAAGGTGCGTACCAGGCTGCCATGATGGGAGCTAATGGATGATGTACAAGATGAGGACTAGTGGGATGAGATGAGGTGGTTTGAACAGTGGTTTGGACAGGTGTGGCGGATGAACTTGGACTAGTGATATGGTTTTGAGCAGATCTGGGATGGTAGGAGCCAAAGTGATGGAGAAGCTGAAAATTGAGGGGTGTGGAAGGTGAAGCTTCTATACTAGGACTCTGTGGTGGGTCTAGGGGTTCAAGATCGTCAAAGTTTATCTTGTGAGAAGAGTTTTTGATGACTCTAATTCAAAAGGTGAATCTGGTAGGATAGTGAGATGTTTAGGTACTGATCTTGTTTTACGGATGGATCTACCAGTAGCTAGATGGTAAGTTTCGGAAGCTTGCCACAGAATCTTCTCTAGGTCATCTACTATGATAGGGGGATTTGGGTCTGGATGGGATCTGGTGTTGATTCTTCGTGAAGCCAGATTTTGGATTTAGAGTTTAGAGAGGATGGTATTGAGGAATGTTTTGGATGGGTGGTCTCTCTAAATTTCTACTAAGGTGAAGGATGGTCAAAATAAAAAAAGGGATGAACTAGTGGAGTCGCCAGGTGGAACTAGGTTGTTTCTGGGAAGATAGCTATGGTCCGCCACCGGTAACTAATCTGGAAATGTTTTGGATTTTCTGAGTTTTATGTGCAGCCTATGGTTTGTTAAAGTATTCTAAACTTGTTTCAACACTTTGCTAGGGTGATGAGAACAAAAAAAGTTTACTTTAAATGAGTCTATGGACTGCTTGTTTGTTTAAGTATCTAAAGGACTAAAGAGTCTATAAGAGTTTTCTAGACTGTCATGTACTCAATGTCCCACCATCTCCCGCTATGTTAGTGAGTGATGGGATAGGTTGATCAGATAGTAACCTAGAGTTTGGTAAAATATTAAGGCCTACTGGAGGCTAGTGGAGTCTCCAGGTGGAACTTGGTTGTTTTGAGATATGTGTGTATGGTCCACCACCAATACTTACAAAAACCAATCTAAGGGAGTTTTTTGGGGTTTTTCTGAGTTTTATGCGCAGCCTAGGATGTAAGAGTGTTGTAAACCTAATTCATCACTTTGCTAAGATGGTGAAGCAGAGAGTTTACACTAAATGATTCTGAAGGCTGATGGTTTAAGTTAAAAGTTGAAGGACTAAGGAGTCTATAAAAGTTTGCTAGACTATCATGTACTCAATAAGTCCCACCGTGATCGCCATTATGTTAGGTTGGCGATGAGGTGGCTAAATCAGATGGTATTCTAAAATTTAGCAAAGTAGTAAGGCCTATTGGAGGCTAGTGGAGTCGCTAGGTGGATTTTTAGTTGTTTTGAGGTATATGTACTACCCACCACTCGCATCGACAAAAACCAATCTAAGGGAGTTTTTGGGGTTTTTTGACTTTTTATGTAATCCTAAGGTTTGGAAGAGTGTCCTACAACTGAGTCATCATTTCGCTACGATGGTGAGACAACCAGATTCTACTCTTCTAAGTTTGACTGAGATCTAAGAGTTCCTAAGGGATACCTAGGATGGTTTTGACTCAAAGTCCCACCGTGATCGCCATTATGTTAGGGTCCCGTGATTTGGCTGATTGGCAAGCCAAATGACAGTGTAACATCAAACCAAGCTTTGGAGCCCAAGGACCTAGCCTTCCTGGACTTAGAGAGGGCTCTCTCTATTATATGTAAAAGATATCGGTGTGTTTGCTTATGGTGTTCTGATATTAGGCTAGTTATGAAGTAATTTTTGGTTTTTTGGTTTTTAGGTTGTGATGGATGAAACTGATCGAAAATGTAAGATAGGTAAAAGATGTCAGATCAACTGGGATATGGGGTCAAAAAGGTCAAGGAAGCTATTAGATGATGATACAAGGTTGCTGTAGGGCCGATTTGATTCAAGGTAGAAAGGATCTTTAGGCAAAATGGAGTAAATGAACATCAATTTTGTGAACAAAAAAGAGTTTCAAGCATGACTAGTTTGATAGACAACAAAAACATGGTAAGACAAACCTTTAATCATGCAAAATGTAACTATAAGCTAATCAATACATAGAAACAAACATTGAAGTCATGCATAGAAGTATAAGACCCTCTAACTTTGGGAAATGGCTATCAGACTTTGGGGAAAACACATAAGACGGACTAACAACTTTAAAACACTATGTCGGAACGCCTAAACACAACACTTCAAGTTATTGGGCACTTTGAACAACCAGATTCACATAGTTTAGGCAAAGGGCTAGATCGGAACTAGGCCTCCTTGGTTCAACAAGATGATAATCTAATCAGTCAAAGAGATAGTTTCATAGATGGGACTATGGACAGCCATAGGTAAGCAGGGCACACCATACATCCTACTTAACATACATAGAACTATGAATGAAACTAGCAACAATGTCCTCAAGTTATTAAAGAGCAGTTAAGAATTCTTTAATATGACTAAGGAGGAAGAAAACATAAAAGCTATGAAGATTCAGGAAATTTAAGGTGCCTCCATGGGCATATCTCAAATTTATTCTCTACTGATCTATAGAAAGCAAGAAACATGTATCATGAATGAAAACTAGAAGACAACAACAAAGCAAGAGACACTATACCATTCTACCAAGTCATGGAATCCATCAACAATCCTTCTTCATTCATCCAAGAACATCCAAGAGTCAATCCAAAAGCATAACACAAGTATTTCCTTCAAAGCTCATATGACCAATATATTGCTTCTCTTCTCAAGTTCAGTCTTGTTTACAATGAGAGCTTGTGGAATAAATAGGCTCAAGTGAGGAAAACCTCATGGTTCAACTTGCATCCTCGTTTGCCTAATCAAAATATGTAAACTTGTCCTTGAGGCTTTGCAAAGCCCAAGGCACAAAATATCTCATAAAATATCTAAGAAAATGCTAAAAATGGAAATTATATTGACTTTACATCATTTTTCATGTGTAAAAATAGCTAAACGCACATTTGGAAAAAGCAGATTTTAGAGGTTCAAAAATTACAAAAATACTTTAAATTTATATTAGAAAAAGGTCCCTTGACTTGCTGGAAACATTTGGCAGCCTTCCTGATGTCGAAACAAGGCTCATGATAGCTCGTTGGAAAGCTCTAAGTGTCTACTTTCTGGTGCAATTTCAATTTCTCCAATCCAATGCCCATAAGTCCTCCAAATCTGCACCTGTGTGTAGAAAACCATAAAATTACAGTCTGCTGATAGACCGGGCAGAGTGTGCAAAATGCGAGCCTTTTTCGCTGTTTTGAAGGGGCAGATGATCTCCAAATGCTCTGAAAATCGCTGAGGACATGCTCATGAAGTTATGGCATCCGATGATACCACTCTCCTCCCTTGATGAATCCTCAAAATGAAATGGCGAATTTATGAGTTTTTGATCAAAAACTCAAAAATGCCAAAAAACCTAAAGTTGTCAAAATGGGCCCAAAATTGGTGTGCATGACCCTCAAGGGTCCTTGGCAACATGTTCCGAAGCTGAAGCCAAAATTTCAAGTGCTGATATGCCCTTTTTCTCTTTCCGTGCTGGGCATTTCCCCTTTTCTTCCTTCAGTTTCTCTTGGGTGGCCTTTAGCTTGCGCCGGGCAAACTGATTCAACTTTTGATAGTGCTGTGTCATATTCCTTTGCAGCTCCAGGTATTTTTTTGCCTTTTCAAGCTTCATCTCCAAGTGTTTATTGGCTCTTTCTAGCCATGCCTCCTTATTCTCTTCAATTTCTTGCTCAAGTAGTGCAGTGAGGGGAAAGGATTGAAGATGGGCCTGTTCTTCTTCCTTTTGCTTATCCAGGGCTCTTTTAAGCCCTATGGTTCTAGGCCTCTTCCACCTAGGCTGATCTTCTTCTTCATCTTCATCAAACTCACCGATGAGCTCCTCTATCCTTACTTGTGCTTTAACAGCCTCTTTCTTGTATTTGATTTCTCGTGCCTTATGGACAGCCATATGTACACTCATTTGTTTATTTTGGATCTCCAAGAAATGATTGAAGGTCTTTTCCCGATGAAGGTCATTCTCCAATGCTTCAATTTGACCCTCTCGATGAATTAGAAGGTTTTCAATAATGCGGGCTTCATTATCACTGTCATCACTTTGGATTGGAATGACAGCCAATGCACCTCCATGTTCTTGACTTTCTTCTATCTTGCCTTTCCCTTTGCCCTTGAAGGCTAACCTTGCACTCTTCCTTCTTGGCATGCTAGTGAGAGGTTTCTTTGGCGATTTTCTTTTGCTAGGGACAACTCTTGTCACTTTTGGAGTGGCAGCCTTAGGCCCTTTCTTTCTTGCTATGATGGGCTTTGTCTTTTTAGGGGAAGGAGGCACAATTGTTTTTCCTTTGTCATCTTGAAACTGCTGCTCTCCTTGAGGCTGTTGTGCTTGGATTTCTTGTGCATTTTGTGGCTCAAGCTGCTGCTCAAGTTTCTGCCCAAACTGCTGTTCATGACCTTCAATATCAAGCTGTTGCTCTTCCTCTTGTCCCTGTCGTTTATTTTCACTAAGATGCTGCTGTTCAACACTCATTTCTTCTTTCTCCTGCTGCTGACCTTCACCACTGTCCTGCTGTTGTTTTTCATCTTCAGTTTGCTGCTCTTCATCCCTTTCTTCTTGTTGTTCAAACTGCTGCCCCTGACCATCAAAATGATGCTGCTGACCTTCATCAGTTTCTTCCTGTTTATCCTCTTCCTTTTCTACCTGTTCATGTCCTTCTTCTTCATGCTGTCCTGACTGTTCTGTGGTAATCTTGAGCCTCCTAGGAGTAGGCCTGCTGGAAAAAGGTACAAGGCGATGAATAGGCTGGGTGGGAGATATATGGACAGGAGGAACAGTGGAGAAATCCGGGTTACTGATAAAAACATCCCAAGAAACCCCTTTCTTCTCCAACTGATGTAGAATGATAATTTTGATCAGAGAATGATGGAAAAGGGAAGCTATTTGCAGAGATGGAGTCTTCTTCTGGACTAAGGATGCCATCTTCTCGATGCTTTTGCATAAAAAGTAAGGGAGATTGAGCTGCCTAGTTCTAGTGAAATGCATCAATAGTCGGACATGATAGGAATAAACTCGAGTAAATCTCCCTTCACAAGTAAAATACTTCATTATGACCTTCATTAGGGGAGCGTAGCTGGCAAGAAGATAAGAGAAAGGAAAAATAGTAGTGCAAGTATCTCTGTGCTCGGGCTTGATGAAAGGCTTGTAGTCATCCAAGTCTAGATGGGTCTGTTTGAACCATTTCTCACCATGATATGGAATTTTGGTGGCTTTAGACACTGACCTCGGGGAAAAATTGAAATCAAGGTCTGCTACCTGGAAATGTTTGCTTTGGAACCTCAGGGCACATAGGTGTGTCAAGGGTGAGAAACTTTTGACCTCCTGTTCTTTCTGGCAGAAATCTAAACAACCTACTTCATGAAAATTGAAGAGGATGGATGGATGTGCATTGACCTCTTCTGTAGAGATTGGCTCATAAATTTTATGTAAACCACTTCTGATGTCTTGCCTGAGCGGCATTTTGGGCTAAATATGCTCTTGAAGCACCAAACTGCCTCATTGTCTTTAAACTGCCTTCTTTAAGCTAAACCCTGTAATTCACTGTTTCGATAGAGAAACAATGTCTTTGAATGATTTCAAAATGTCCCCTCACAATAAAACCCCTGCTCTTTTCAAACCACTGTTTTTACCCTTTGTCTGCCACTTAACAAGTATATTTTAAGAACAAATACATAATCAATAGAGATACACAGTCAAAGTGACATGTTCTGTGGAAGGACGTCCAACTTTGGTTTTTTTAAGGCAGTAGGACACCCTTGTCCTTTTTCATAAGAAGGCCAAACACAATCCTCTTAGTTTCAAAACCTTGCTTTTCTGTTGGTAGGCCACTCCATCAGTGGTTTTAACACTCACAAATACAATTAATCACAAGGCACATACATTCAATAAACATCACTGTATATAGGACAAGGTGGCAGCTCCTGCAATGTTTGATGTGAATTCAAAGACCTGTAGAAGTTTTAACCAATCAATATTTTCCTTTAACTAAACATTGCTCCCTTTATACCCCATTATTCCTCATATTAGTTTTGCCACAAACATGTTTGAATTGTAACAACAGCTTGATGCCTTAAAGCTTGTTTTATGGATAGAATGGCAGCTTTGGCTCTGTTTCTTCACCACAAGGAGGATTTTTTAAAATAAAGGAGCATTCATATAATGACCATTGTAGGTGAAAATAGGCTCACTGCTTTGTTTTTTAAACTCTATGTTTCTCCTTTCAAACAGTGCCTTCACCTTTTGATATTGTTTGAGGGCAATTGGTATAGTCTTTTGGTGGCCATGAAAATCCACCAGTTTTTCTATGTACACCTTAAGCACACATAAACCACAGCAAATCTTCGGGTTCTAAACAAGACACCTCTCCCTTAAAAAACTCAGCACTATATTTAAGACTATGAATTTCATCTCCTTTCCCACTAATTAACAGTTTGAACAGAGCATGGATGGCACATAAAATACCTTTGAAAAATGATGACAGGCCTCATTTGAAGTTTGGAGCAGCATTCACAGCGTTGTGGAGGCATTGGATTGTGTAAAATGTGCGCGACATGTGTGTTGATGAAAGTGTCGCGCTGTTGGGTCATTGTCGTGTCTGGGTAACCCACTGCTACAGGGGCACCGCGCACTCCTATAGGAGCACCGCGTGCGAGTGTTGAGTAGTGTGAAAACTACGCCCAGGAGCGCCACACGCTCTGCCAGGAGTGCCGCGCAGCGTTTAAAAAACTTCAAAAACCCTGCAACTTTCTGCAACCCGATTGGAATTGGTCCTTCGCCTTGTTGAATCTCAAAGGAGCGTTTTGCTCACTTGGGAGACTTTCAAATGGTTGTGCCACGGTTTTATTCAACATGAACCCCAACGGTTACTTTTCCCCTCTTTTAAAATGAAACTGAACCTTTGATTGGTCTTTGCAAAGGTTCTCAAAACCTTTTTTCCCTTTTCAATAATACCTTTGGTGCATAGTGAAACTTTGGTTTCGAGATAATGTTGGTAGTGGTGTTTTGTGCCCTTTAAACAGTTTTCATATGGACATCCTTTTTATCACAAACCAACCTATTTTGGAGATGTTAAAACTGTTTTGACTTATGCATTATAGTTTGACAAGGTGACTTTTGCTACCACTGCCTCCTTTGATGATTACTTAGCACAGAGCTCCAAACCTAAATTCATACCTTAATAACATATAAGCTATCCTCTACCATTTGTCAGCACTATTGGTGATTACTTTAAAACAGGAAATCCATTTAGGGTGTGAGAAAAAGTACTTGACTCTGCTTTGTCCTTCGAAATGATGAGGCTTATCCTTTAACTTGTTTTGACAACTTCTGTCTCCAATTTCTTCATCAACTCTTTTTCCTAACTGTAGGTGTCAAAAAAATTTCTGCATTTATTCAGACTTCGCCAATCTTCTATTGATTAAGAAAGGAGTTTTTTCCAATACACTGTCTCTGCTTAGAACATATTACTATGATATCTCTGGTCCATGGATAATGAAGACCTGTATTTGTTTCAAGCTTCCCAAAACTAACAGTATGTGAAATGACCCCTTTTGGACATTTAAACAATCTTTTCAGTGATGATGTCTCTTGATAATAAAGCCCAGATTGCCTTTGCCTCGATTCCTTCCCCAAAAGTGTCACACTCC